>OX101756.1:0-236491 GCA_944452675.1 Tachina lurida | reverse complement strand
TTTGCATTGATTTAATATAATTTACGTTGCATACAGTGGAGTACAGTTAGAACGAACTCTGCTTGACCGCGCAAGCTTTTCCTTATACATATATGAAAATTTCGTTTTAAGCAGGGTTTATAACTCTTCAGTAGACGTCAATGCAAAATTTTGAAATAAGCTAAAACATTACATATGTATGTATATAAATTGACATGTAGTTGTATTTGCGAAGCTGGAAAAAAAACGAGTTATTTATGAACACAACTTGGCTACAAAGCGAGTTGGCTATGAACGTACGGAATGGTATGAAATATTAATCTAAGACTGGTGGGACAGTTATAACCGGTGTTCACTATACCGAACTCATTTGTATTTCCCTCTTTGGTTGTTTTTAAACAAGTAGTCTCTTTAAATTAACCAAAAAGGAAAGGGAATGGAGACACATAAAAAAACAGAACAACAAAACATCACGAAAAGTGTATGCAAATCATGTTCATTTAATAAAACGTTTTTGGAATATTTAATATATTGCAAATTAGGAATGTAAACTACCAAATTCTTTATAAAGATGCTCCTTTTGTGGTAGTGGTGATGGTAATGTTAATGGTATAATGTTACCAAAGCATAAATATAAAGTATTAAGTAGCTGAAGCAGAAAAAAAATCTAAAACAGCAGCAATAAAAAGAATTGTTGTTGAGGTACGGAAATGTTTACAATTTAACGTCATACTTTATATACGAGTACATATATTTATTTTTATATTTTGTGCTTTTTGTTGAAGTAAAAAGTGTATAAAAATAATATACATAAGTAGCTTTCCATTTTTAATACACTGACTAAACATTTTCACTATTTTTCAGTTCTTTGGAAACATCTAAAAAATCTAAAGAAAAAAAATAAATCAGAACGAAATTTAAATTGAAACCTTACAAATTCTCATTGAAACTCGAAAGTTCAAATGATTGTACCAGTATTAAAAATTAAGAAGAAGATACGTAAATAAGTTGTAGTTGTTCGACTTGATCTCGTTGGCGTAGTAACAATTTGTATTATGTATACTGTTCTGTGTTGCTTTGTTCAGAGAGAAAAAGAAATCGTTTATTATGTTAAAGGACACGCATAATATTAGAGGTTGTTACGCACTGTTTACCAACGTACGTGACTTCTTCCATTCTGACAATGTCATGCCCAAAGGAAACACATACACGCACACACTCACAAATACGAACAAAAACAATGAAAATGAATGAGAAACATGAAATGTTATTCATTACTTCACTAGATTGTTGTTATCATTATTATTCCTGTTTGTTGGCACTTGAGTAGACGTACACACATATCATATATATATTTATATGTGAGTACACACATATGTACATACACACACACAAAAGAAACCAGGATGTACGAGTAAACAATATAATTTCCTTTGCATTTAGAGAGATTCTTAAAAATTAAAAGTATTCTTGATCGTATTACATCAGGAGCTCACAAAGTGTTGGCATTGGAGAAAAAACAATCAAGTGCATGGTATTTTGTATTATATCACGAACAGTGAGTTTATGTAACGATACACACATACATACATGGATATGTACATAAATACATACACACCTAATTATGTTTAAATATACCATACAAGATATGAACAATTTTTAAGTACTTTATTAAATAAGAACATTTGCGTATGAACTCATATCGTCGTTATAACGGAATGATGTTACATACACACACACACACACACACACACACACACACATGTACGTATTTTATTTTAAGCAACTGTAGTAACTCGCCTCAAGGAAACGTGTCTGTACAGTTCCCTCTTTGTGTGTGAAAAAAAAAAAAGTTTTTATAATACAACCAATAATTAATCTGCCTTTATACATACGTCAAAAATAAAGCACCCCAACAATTATTTACAAATATTTGTCTTTTAAGCTTCAAAATAAAGGCATTCGCAAAACAAATGAGGCATAACCTTAATGACATTATGCCCGCAACAACAACTCTTGTCGCAAGTATAAAAAAGTGCTAAGTGTGTTCATTTTTGTCATGTCGTATTGTAAAGAAGAAGAACAACAACAACAACAACAACATATAACAAACATCCCCTGTGGGCTTGCAGAAGGCGCAATACAATATAAGTACATACTCGTACAATAATTCTATAAAATTTATTTCTCACAATAGAGTAAACAAGATGATGTAGGTAAAATATTAAATAAAAGAATGCGAACAAAAATTTACCAACGTACCTAATTCGTAAGGTGGATTAACGTGAATGTTACATGTACTATTTATAATTTTTCCTTTACTGAAAAGGTAAAAAATTATATCATGAAAAAACCACAGCAATATCAATTAACTAGACAATACACTTACATACGCACATGCATACAAAATATTAATTTAATTATAAACTTCACAAAATCAAAGATAAACGCCCGGAATTTCTGTTTCAATTACTCGACTCAATTATGTTACCTCTACAACAGAATTGAAACCATCCATCAAATGAAAGCAGCAATTAACATTTCGGTTAGTTAGCTTTAATACGAGTATAATACGGGGACCTTGATTTTATAATTCACCATTACACGCGGATTGAAATGACATTTCTAATAATGTAACATTTTTTGAGTGTTGTCTTATGTGTTGATGATACATACATATGTACGTCTAACGGCGAAAGTTCGCATCGTAATTTATTTGAACCTGATTCAAATGCCTCTGAAATTTGTTTCAGAATTTGATAGCCGATGTCTTTCTCTATGGTATTATTTAACCTTTTGTATATTGTCTTCAACGAAATTTGTTTGTTTACTAAGCGTGTTGAATTCTTCCACCTGAACAAATAAAGTTTTAATATAAAAGAGTCCTTAAAATTTTTTTAATATGTTTAAAAAATTATTAAAACTGCAAAAATATGCATTTGGCACCAAAATATGCAAAATTATGCAACTAAAAAGCGATGCCAAATTACTCAGACTTCGACGATTCCAATAGATAATACTGTGTGACAAAAATCAATGAAGTCGGAATAACAGGAATGTGTTACTATTTTCCTGGTAGGCATTGTCCAGTATAACAACAATCTATCTTTGAAATTTTCCAAACACCTCCAAATCATGAGATAGGGTTTTCGTACCCGTTCGTACTTATCAACCTTTAACTAAGTTGAATATTAACCGATTGTAAATTTACAAATGGACTTACATATATAGAAACCATACTCGTACTATTTATAACCTTAGGCTGAGTTTACATCTGGCATTTCTTGTGTGACATGTGCCAAAGATAGCGTAACCACTAATTACTAATAAAAAACTGTTTGATTCAGACATGTATTAATTAATTTAAACTGTTTCCAATCATGTTGGATTCTATAAAATTGTCTAATAATTATGTCTGAAACTGTTTAACTTAATAAATACGAGGGCGGTTCGGAAACTTCTTAGCCTATCAATGAAAGAGAATAGTTAGTTTTTCAAAAATATTTTTATTTTTCAATATAATCTCCTGAAACTTCAATAGACTTAGTCCAACGCTTTTCTAGCAATTCTATCCCTTGATTAAAATAGTTTTCCTCAAGGTCTTCAAAATAGTGGTTTACAACTGTAATTGCATCTTCATTTGAGGTAAAACGCTTGCCAGCAAGGAATTTTTTTAGATTTGGGAACAGGTAAAAGTCACTGGGAGCCAAATCAGGAGAATAAGGTGGGTGGTCAAGCAAGTCGTACTTTAATTCGTTGATTTTAGCCATTGTTAAAACACTCTTGTGCGCTGATGCGTTGTCTTGATGAAAAATTATTTTTTTGTGTTGTAAGCCAGGACGTTTATCTCGAATTTGTACATTTAATTGATCCAAAAGGTTTCAATAGTACTCTGAATTTATTGTTTTACCCTTTTGCAGATAGTCAATCAATAAAATACCTTTGAAGTCCCAAAAACCGTTGCCATAACCTTACCAGCCGATTGAATTGTTTTTGCCTTCTTTGGGGCACTTCCTCCAGCTTCAGTCCATTGTTTGAATTGTTCTTTTGTCTCTGGAGTATCCATGGTGGATCCATGTCTCATCAACAGTTATGAAACGACGCTTCAAATCCATTTTATTTCGCTTAAAACGATCCAAACAAACTTGAGAAATGTTCATTCTTATGCGTTTTTGGTCGACTGTTAACAAATGCGGCACCTATCTTGTAGAAAGCTTTTTCATCTGTAGTTCTTCATGCAAAATTAAATGGACTCGATCATTTGAGATGCCCATGATATTAGCTTTTTCACGCACTTTTATTCGTCGATCATTTAATACCATATCATGCACTTTGGCTACAATTTCTGTTGTTGTTGCTGTTTTTGGACGTCCACTACGTGGTTCATCTTCAATGCTTGTACGACCACGTCTAAATTCAGCAACCCTATTTTTTACTGATGCATATGAAGGAGCACTTTCACCTAACACATTCACCATATCATTATGAATTTCTTGTCCCGATAAACCTTTTTTATGTAAATATTTAATGACACCACGCATTTCTAATTTTTCCATTGTTAAAAAATCGCGGATGCGTCTTTTGTGAACACCTGTTTCTATATGAAGGAGTTGCCAGATCGAAACAAAATTTAACATGTGTTCATAGCAGAGATTGAAGTTTCCAAAACACTTAACTTTTTTCTGTTTATACCGCGCTTTTTGTGCTAGGCTAAGAAGTTTCCAAACCGCCCTCGTATATTACCAATGCACTGTGGTGCAATTATGTCCTTATAGTTATTTCAATTAGTTGAAAAATAAGGCCAATTTAACTTATTATTATTTATGACTTTATTTCAGTGAGACGACGAAAATCGGTACATTATGCCGATAGTGGGATCTAGGCTTAAAACATATACTACGTTTATACGCAGGACTTATTTGCAAATAAAACTGTAAATTGTTGCCATATTATTCTCTTTATTGCGACTTACTAATTCACGCTTACAAATGTTTGATAACAAAAACAATAAATGGACAAATATTGCAACAAAAAACATTGATAGAAGCAAATAATGACAATTAAAACAAATAATTATTTGATAGTTTGTGCATTTACACTATTTTTTTCTCAACATAAGTAAGCTTTCTATAGAAGTGCTACCAAGTTTGTATACTTTTGTTATGCCGTATAAACAGTGAGTTAATTTATTTGCAAATAATTTTATTTGCAAATAGTGCGCGTATAAACGTAGTAATAATTGATTACGAGTAAAAAGTGGGTTTGTGCTAAAAAAAAATCCGGTACAAACTGACTGAGTTATTAAATATTTTATTAGCAGACCTTTAGGTGTATGTGAAAAATGTGGCTCTCTAGGAAAAAAGTTTGGTGACCACTGTTGTAAAAATTTTATAATATGTGTTGATCTATGTTTGTTCAATTGCACTTTTAGCTTAAATATTTTGAAAATGCATAAATAAAACACGAAACCCACTATGCAGGTAGTTTTTTAACAAAAGATCTTCTAATAAAATATTCACTAACTCAGTCAGTTTGTATTGGATTTTTTTTTTGCACAAACCCCTTTTTACTCGCAATCAATTATGTCTTATGAGTAAGGTTATACATAGTATGGTTCCCGTACAGAAATAGTGTGTAAAAACGAATCCAATGGAGAACATTTTCATAACCATTTGAAAAAATTAAGTTGGTGAAAAAATACTCATGTATATTTGAAATTTACTGGAATAAAATTTATATACATAGTTCAAAAGGTCTAAGTCTCTTCTATCTAAAACCATTTATAAATTTAAAATCGGTTAATATTCAACTTAGTTAAAGGTTGATAAATGCGAACGGGTTCGAAAAAACAATTTTCACCCGTAACTCATGATTCGGAGTTGTTTGTAAAATTTCAAAGATAGATTGTTTTTATACTTGACAATGCCTAACAGAAAAATAGTAGACATTCCTGTTATTTCGACTTTATTAATTTTTGTCATACAGTGTAATTGGTGAATATCTTTATATACATATATACATATACATATATCTATCACCATAGATGTAGAAAGGCCAAAGAATTGCTGCTGGCCTCCCCTTCCACCAAATTATTAAAAATTGCATGTAATTACTTATTTTTATATTACTCATGCAAATCACCAGTAATAATGCCACCCTTAGAAAAAAATTCTAGCTGCGACAATTTCTATCACCCAGAAAAAAGCTTTTGCATGAAAGTCCGATCCCTGCATATGTGCATGTATGTATGTATATCGCAAACGGTGTTACAAAATGAGAAAACCTCAAAATAAAAGATAGTTAACAAAAACATGTTGTGGAGCAAAAAGACAAAAATGCAAGGAATTTATTGATCCCTATCCTACGATAGCGTAATGAATGGCGTGTATTCTCTTGGCATTGCATTGTCCATAAATTAAAATATGAATCAGTTGTTAAGAAGCTCTGGGCTAAAGAACAGCTCTCGCGTCATCGCAATAATTTCTTAAGTAGGATCAGTCTTGTGTGTGTTGTTTGGCCTTAAAGAGTTTTTCGTCTCGCTCGCACTGGTTGACTGATCTGACACGGATAACCGTATAATCTTGCGGTTATTTTGTGGAATTTCGTTGACAATCATGTTGGTCGGGTATATTCAGTCACAAAAACAATTTTAAGAATACTGTTAATAACATCATGTACATACATATGGTCCATGAAAAAAGGATTTTTTTATCATTTAACTTTTCTATAAATGTTTTATTCAATTAAATTCTGCACAATTCTTTTGTCATAAATATTTATTTAAGCAAAATATTTATTTAGACAAGTAAAGGGTGTTTTTTTAGAGTGTCACAACTTTGATTTGGCATCATTGCTTTATTTGGGCAACCAATTAGCAGCTGATAGTTGCATTTTGTTTAGTTTGCTTTGAAATTTCATTACGAATCGACTTACACCAGAGCAACGCGTGCAAATTGTTGAAATTTTTAATCAAAATAATTGTTCTAATCGTCAAACTCATCGTGCACTTCTTACATTTTCTGATGAAGCCCATTTCTGGTTGAATGGGCACATAAATAAGCAGAATTGTCGCATTTGGTGCGCCTCCTGGGCTGGCGGAGACATAAAAAATAATGATGGTCAGAATGTTGCTGTGAATGGTGAACGGTATAATAACATAATTTCACGTAATGACCCAATTAATTGGCCACCAAGATTTAACCCCATTTGATTATTTTCTATGGGGTTATCTTAAGTCACTTGTTTACGTCGATAATACACAAACAATTTAACACCTGGAAATCAACATTCGAAGTGTTATCGGCGAAATACGTTCGCAAATGCTGCGAAAAGTTGTAAAAAATTTGTGTTCCAGATTGAGCCTTCTACGCGCCAGCCGTGCCGGCCACATGGCAGAAATCATATTTGTGTCACTCTATAAAAAACACCCTTTATTTTGTAATACTACATTTATTTAAAAAAAAGTTTATTTAGTTTTCAACACAAATTTTTTTCACTTCTTGTTGACACAGTAATAATAACGATGATGGTGACTGCAAATAATGGTGATGATGATTATGATGTTGGTGGTGTTGCTGACGACCTCTACAGCACGCTTTATTAGCGGAATGACAACCTGCTGTCTCATAAATTAAATTTTGTTATTATTTATGTCAAAAATTTTAATACTTACAATCAAAGAACGATGAATAAAAAATATCTGAAAAACTGACAACGATGTAAAACATTTGAGTTATTCGCTGTTTTTTAAGGCGTCAAGTTTCTTTAAAAATAAAAGAAAGCAGACAAAACTACATATTTGCATAAATTGCTTTGTATTGTTAAAAATCATTTCCAAAGTTTGTTTTCAAATTCCATTTATTAAATTAAACAAAATATCACATTTTTATATTGAAATTTTAGGTTTCCTCACATGTGAAAAAAAATCGAAATGTTAAATTCCACTCTTACACTCTCTATTTTACTTCATTATTATTTTTTATTTTCTGAGAAATATAATTCCTTCTATTACAAATGAGTTACAGTTTAAGGGAGGCAAAAAAAAAAAGAAAAAAAATTAAAACTTTCATCATTTATTATTAACGCTTCACTACGTTTCTAAACCACTAAATGCAAGAGCTACACAAAAAATGTGGGAGCAGGAATATAAATGTTGAAAAAACTCTATCTACAACAAACTACATATCTAATGCCGACTACACACTATGGCGTTTTGTGACATCACAATATTGTATACTGGTGGCAATGTTTGTCATTTCTCATATTTTCCTATGTGTGGCATTGCTTTCCATATAAAAAAAAAACATAATGGGAACGGCGTTGCACACATTTTGAATATGGCACCACAAAATTACAACACAAGAAATGCCAGGTGTGTACTCGACATTAGTTTTATTCAACTCCACATCATCAGTTATTTCCACTACTATTCAGTTTTACAATATAAAACTTGGATTTTTTTTTGCTTTTTATTCGAAATTTAATGCTGAGTTTTCATAATAAAATTGAATTGTAGCGAATAATGTAAAATATTTTTAAACATGAGAAAGTTGTTGGATAAACATTTTCAAGAAAAACACATAAAAGTGTTTTGAATGACACACATAACCTCTATAAAATTAATAATAATCGTTTTGAAACCTCATTCACATTCACTATACAAAAGATTTAACTTCTTTCACATTCCAAAGATGTACATTTCAAAAAGCATGATTTTTTTAGGGTTTCATAACTTTGAGTTGGCATCATTGTTTTATTTGAGCACCCATTTAACAGCTGATAGTTGGTTTTTGTTTACGAGTAGTTTGCTTTGAAATTTCATTATGAATCGACTTACACCAGAGCAAGGCGTACAAATTGTTGAAATTTTTAATCAAAAAAATTGTCCAATTCGTCAAACTAATCGTGCATTTCTTCCATTTTATGGAGTACGCAACACTATGCAACAAAAAAAAAAAATTAACCTCTAAAATGACTGTTTATTTAAATTGAGCGCACATTCTACACCGTTGCAAAAATACGTTTTTCTTTTATTTCCCCATATTTATAGTATGTTGATCGAGTAAAAATACAGGGGTTTAATCGTCGCTTTCGATAACTAGCTGATTCGATCACGTTTTTTCAGTTTGTAATTATGGCATTCGCTATGGAACAATGTAATAATATGGTACGATATCGAATGCTATAATGTCAAACTGAAAAAACGTGATCCAATCAGCTCGTTATCGAAAGCGACGATTAGACCCCTGGCCTTTAGATTTAAAAAGCTTTGAAGTTTTTAGGTATTTTTTTTTTAAATTCAGTACTTTAAGTTGCCCCCTTTAACCAAAAAAAAATTTTATATTTCTTTTAAACCTGTATCGTTAATTAAATTTTGTGGCAAACTTATTAAGCATTAAGTTATTATCATAGGAGAAAAAATTAAAAAGTTACGACATATTTACTGAAAATTTCACTAAAAACTTAATTTAAATCTAAAGGTACGTAACTCAGTAAATTTGTATCCGATCAAGACACTATAAATATGGGGAGATAAAAGAAAAACGTATCTTTTCGACGGTGTAAAATTTGCTCAATTTAAATATACAGTCCTCAAGATTTTAAAGATGATCCTAATCAATCAGTTCGTCGCCGTTCTCAGCAACTGGGGTTGTGTCCTTCCACTTTATGGAACATTTTATGAAAGGATATTGGCTTAAAAGCTTTCAAGATTCAACCTGTGAAGGAATTAAAGCCAAACGACCATCGTATGCGACGCCAATTCGGCGAATGGGCTGAAGCACAAATTGATATTGATTTTCAATTTCCATTCGAAATTGTATTTTCCGATGAAGCTTATTTCTGGTTGAATGGGTACGTAAATAAGCAGAATTTTGTCATTTGGAGTGGGGAGAATACACAAACTTTTGTCAAAACACCATTACATCCACAGAAAATTACTGTTTGATGCGCTTTACGGACTGGCGGAGTCATTGGCCCTTGTGTCTTCAAAAACGATGTTGTTCAGAATGTTACTATCAATGATGAACGGTATAATAATATGATTCGAAATTTTTTCGTACCTCAATTACGTGGCATTAATCTTGCTGATATGTGGTTCCAACAGGACGGAGCCTCATGGCACACAGCGGGCGCTACAATTGATTTACTCAAAGAAATTTTTGATGAAAAAATACTTTCACGTAATGGCCAAATTAACTGGCCACCAAGATCGTCTGATTTAACCCCATTGAATTATTTTCTTTGGGGTTATGTTAAGTCACTTGTCTACGTCGATAAAACACAAACAATTTAACACCTGGAAATCAACATTCGAAAAGTTTTTGAAAGTTTGTGTCCAGATTGCGCCTTCTACGCACTCTATAAGAAACACCCTTTATATGACTCGTATAGATGAAAAGTAAAATATTAATATTAAAGTATTTCTAAAAAAATTGCAATGAAAAATACTAACGGATTTTAGGCAAGCAATAACATTTCTTTTTTTATTTAAATGGCCCTGATACAAGTTTCCCAGAAGTCCTTTTGTTGTTGTGATTATTTATCTTATTATTTTATTTGGTATAAAATTAATTACACTGTGCTCGAATTGGGACCCGGTGGGTAAAGCTAATTCGAGTACTCTGAATCCAATGGTGCTAACAATTTTTTTAGTTTATCATATATTTATTATACATATATATTTCTGAATTTAATGAACGTTAATTAATAAAATTTTGTCTATGAACTAATTCTTTACTTTCGTATTAATTTTTGTATAGGCTAACTAATCATAATTTAGAATGTCCACTGGTTTATATAAATATTTTTATATTTATAATTTTTATGATTTTTTTTTTTGTTATTACTCTTCTAAATGACCCGTTCCATGGTTTTTAGATTAAATAAAAATTGTATGTATGTGTATAAGGCAACATGAATTTTAATGATTTATCTTATTTTACCTGATATTTCATGCGTGGCACCAATTACCTCATTTACTATTGATACTCTATCTTTTTTTACGCGAGCTTTCGAGGAACGTATATATCTATCGCGTAAAAACAGAATTAGGTGTATTGATGATGATGCGTCATAAGTCCAAGTTCGCACTAGTCAAGTCTTATTGCTAAGCTTATCAATTTTTCTCCTTTGAACTTTCATAGGCGTCCACACAATTCGAGTCTTATTTTCCAGTTCATATTTTTTATGCATAACTTTGTGTATGCATGTGCGCTTTTTTAACATGACGAATGGGAAAGCAAAACGTATTGACAGTACATGAAGCTGAGTACTCATTTCTTTTCTAAAAACTAATCAGCTTAGCAATAAGACTTGCATTGTGTAAACTAGGATTAAGAAACTTTTTGAAAGAAAAATTTAAAAATTTTAAAAAATTTTTTATGACTTTTTTTATGTTTCAAAATTTTGTTGAATTTGTTTGCATTTTTTTTTTTTAATTTTTTTGGACGTACGGTCATCAATATATATACATATGTTTTTTGAATCGATATACATACATATATCGATATAATAATGGTAGAAAAGTTGGGAAAAATTTCGATTTTTTAGTACTTTTAACCAAGTTATCAATCTTAATTATTTTGTTAACAAGAGCTAACATAAAAAATGGTTAACACTATTGGATTCAGCGTACTCGAATTAGGTTTACCTAACGTATGGTTGTTATCCGTCCTCTTTTTCCCGGACACTGTCCTCTTTTTAGGATCTCCGTCATCGAAAAAAATTAGCGTCCGTGAAAGTCCTACTTTTTAAGGAAATTTTTTCGCTTTTACATTGCTTGACAAATGGTATTTATTAAAACCAATTTAAAATAAATTCTTTCGGATTAGCAAGAATTTAAAATAAATTCTTTCGGATTAGCAAGTACAGAATATGTGACACAAGAAAAAACATCGATTTAAGTTATAAATCACTAGCGAAATTCAGCAGTATTTTCTTTTTTACTATTACACACAATGTATAATGTGCATATTATTATATTATTGAACTGTAAACTTCCATATTCTGCGGGCGCTGCATCACGCTTACAAATATTAACTTATAAATTTAATAAGGTTATTGCTCTTCTTCTTTAGCTGGTTAAATTAAAAAACTTTTTTTCCAGTCTAACAAAGAGAATATATAATAATAATAATATTTTCAAGGAAAAAAAGCAAAACAAAAATAAAATTCAATCATAAATGTAACAAATCGAATATAATACGTGTTCATAGTGTTAACAAACGCATTGATGCATACACATACTATATTTTTATTACACATATACATACACACCCATATACATATGTATATAAATATGTATGTATATAAGAACATCCCTGCAGGAGAATAGGTATCAATTGTCTAAAAGCTACTAGTATAATTACTAGAACAGCAAGAACTAGTGCGAAAAGGGTTAAAGTTGTTGTATAAAATTACTAGTTCTGATGAGTACTAGTATATGAAGTAGTTGCAAGGCACCACATTGCAAAATAAATTTTGATTGTCTAACAGAGCACTTGCACTGTACGAAAATTGGTATTATACAATTATTAAAGTTTTAGGTTCACATATAAATAATTATAATCAAATAATTACAATTAACCTTTTGTATTTTTTGAATTTTGATAAATAATTGCGAATTGTAACTAGCAGTTGTCACTGGGTAACAAAGGAATAAAACCACCAATTTTATATAATTTTTCTTTGCAAAAGAACTGGTAATTAACTAGTCCTAAACTAGTACCAATGGCACTAGTAATTTTCTCAACACACTCAATGCTAATTTGAGCATTAACATGTTATAGGAAAGCTTACGGTTGGGAACTAGTGGTGGTGGCTTCTGTACTAATAAAATACCAGTTGGACACTAGTTCGATCTCCTGCAGGGATACAAGTGTTTACATACATATATAATGTGTATTTATATTCATATATACATATATGTACATACATACATACATACTTACATCTAAAAGATTATTAGTTTGTAGTCATTTCTAATTACACCTAAAACACAGATGTATTATATAGCAAACCTTATATTTTTGATCAACATACGGACTGGACAGTATAGATTCGACAATACTAACAAAGGGTAGTAAGACCCTATATTCAGTTTGGCGATTTTGATGACCAATTTTTTTTATGGGCTTCCAAAGATTTTAAAAATTAAATTTTTAAATTGAAAAATGGTTTTAGGCCAGACTTGGTGGCAATAATGTCCCTAAGAGCCCACCAAACAAATTTTATTAACATCTCATGCTGAAAATGTTATTTTTTGTCCACTTTTATTTTGCAAAAATTAAGGGAAATGTTTTTTTTTACTTTTTTGGGAATAACTTTACCGTAGCTACAACTTTGTCAAATCAAAACGTATCGGCGATATATCGGAATCGGTATCGGTATTCGTTGCATTCCTAATAAAAACCATATTGAATTAATAAGAATCATTAACGAAAGTCTAGTCATGTTGATATTTCTTATTTCACTATGGAAAAATATTAATTTACAGTATTAATTTATTAATTTTATTTATTTTTAAGTATCTCAACATACATTTTCTATTATTTTGAAAATTATTGAATTAATGAGACGCGTTCTTATTTTTAAGTTGCAGATTTTCCCTGAGTGTATGTATATATGTGTGTGTTATGCACATACATATTAGCATATATCTTTATGCAACAACAAAAGTTATTGTGTTTTAAAAAGTCATACGCCCAGTCACACAATTTCATCTAAAAAAAAAGTTATCAATCATGCATTAAGGTGAGCCATGGACATGAGTTGGGCAGTGGCATTCTGATATGAGGCGGTGTGTAGAAAGAAGACTTCCAAAGGTTCTTCATCATGTCAAATGCATAAATAGCCGAACAGATTTTTTTTGAGAGACTACACCTAATGGCAGGAACGTCGGAGTCGATTTTTTTGAACACAAGAATGGCACGAGCCTTAGCTTAAGCCAGCACAACACGTTCATCATCAGAAAAATTTTCTTAAAGAACGATGTCTAAAACTTTTCTAGAAAATAAATATCCCAAGTCTTTGGTATGGAAGAGTGTATGGAAGAGTGTATGTGTACGTCTGTGTGTTTATGTGCTTGTATGTGAGGACATGAAGTGTTTGTTTTCTTATTGAAATGTTTGTTTGATTGAAAATTGAATTGTCACTTTTATTGGTATACATATGTATGTATATATGGATGTATTTCATACATACATACATACATACATACATACATACCCTCTAGTCAGCCTAGTGGCATATGTCTCTATGTCAACACTCTTTTCCCTAGCGACAATTGCACTAGTTGAAATGTCGTCAACTTTCCTTCTATGCGTGAGTATAGATACGTTAGAGACAACAGTTCTAGTGTATTTCTGGTGACATTGTCAATGAACGCGTCAATAGTTTGTTTTTTCTTTTTTATTATGCTATGCAATAATGTTAAAAACTTACGTACATATGTATGTATGTATGTATTTAAGTTTGTTGCCCCAACCCTTATATAATTGTAGACGAGGGTCACTAAAATGTACTAGTGATTCTTTAGTTCGAATATCTCCATATGGTCGTAAAAGAATAGTGCTAAGGTCTACTGGTAGATTTTCAATGACAACCCTATGTTATGTATGTATATGTCAATAGGCAGGCTATTACATTGGCTGCGGTACATCTATTCAGTTGTACTATTGACAATGTCACTAGTAAATCACTATAATTTTACTATTGACATCGAGCGAGGAAATATCGATATTGTAGTCTAGAGACCCTAAAATTTACTAATGAATCTTTGGTGCCAATGTCTCCATGTGGTCCCAGAAGAATTACTTAGTCAGTATTGCTACAGTCTAGTGGTGGATTTTCAATGACAAGCTAATGTTAAATGTCAATAGATAATTACATTGGCTATGGTACACCTGGTCAGTAGTACTACTGACAATGTCACTAGTAAATCACTACAATTTCACTATTCGCATTTTCTGCAGGGTACATACATGCGTGTAAATATGTATTTGAGACTTAAATGTCCTTTGCTTAAAAACTGTTTGTCATTTGTTGGTCGCTGTTTTTTCCTTACGCTCTGCTCTTATGATCTGTTTGCATTAACAAGTGTATGTATATGTATGACAGACCAAAAGGGAAGCACAAACAAACTTGTACTTTCTAAACCAACTATTGTTATATCAGGTTTGTGTGCGCATACTTGCATAAGTATGTATGTACTTATGTATGTATGTATGTGCATATACATACATACATACCTATGATGGCTTCATGTATACATGCATGTTTGTATGTATGTATGTAAGTTTTACGTTGTCATTAGTTTATTTAGTGTTTAATATTATTTCACCACATGAAATGGAAACGTGCAGGTATACCTGCAACAAGAAAAACACGTTGTGTTGGAATTGCTACTGTGGATGCATTTCCATCCCTTGAGTGTATTAAAGAGACTTTTGGCATCATGTAGTATGTGACAATTAGTATTTTCAAAGCACTTTAGCTCACAGTGAATAGCAATTGTTGAAAAGTGAGTGGAATTTTTATACCACGTATTAGTAAAAAGATTAAAATCAATGAATTTACTTCTTTTTGCGTGTCTTTTTTCCCAATGTATTTGTTCACATTTTTTACTTTTAATGAACATCTAGATACATATGCATGTACATATGTATGTATGTATGTTTTCAACCTGTTCATTGTTTAGTTGTCAAATTTGTGCTTTGGATTACTGGGTTTTGGAGTTGATCACTTAATAATGGTTGTCGGTCAAAATTATTTGTATATTTTTAGTATACATACATATATAGGTACATATGTATATGTATGTATGTATGTATGAAAGATTTAAGGGTTAATAAATTTAAACAAATAAACTATTGCTTGAATGTACTCCACATATTCCAGATTTATGAGATGTTTTAGCTTCACTTGCGCGAATATCAGCGAAAATATTTGGATGGTAAGGACTTCAGGTACGTCTGATAAAAGTGAAATAGCGTCTATAAAATTAAATGGGACATATTTTATTAGCATTTGCTTTATATGTCCATGCAGTATGACCTCGGTTACTGCAACTAATAAAAACCCAGGCAGTTGCAAGAACCGCGGTTGTTGCATTGACCGAGTCACACATATATAAACAATGCTTTAAGTATTTATATTCAAACAATATCTAGTTAATATTGTCCTAAAGATAATTTTGTGCATAATTAATTTTTAAATAAAACAACTTTAGTGTTATCAATTTACTACGAAAATTATAATTTTTCAAGAAAATTTAATTCATTTTATTAACAATAATATAAAACACAAAACATTACATACAAACATATGTAATTTAATTTTTAATTTTAATCTTTTCTTTAATTGTAAGCTTAACTCTTTTATTAAATCACTGGGATCTTTATGTTTCAAAAGAAGAACTCTTCGCAAAGAAAATCACTTCTAGACTAAATACAATTTAGAAATGCACGCGCAAACAACATACATATACATACATACACATAGGTAGTATGTATGTATTTGTATACAGTGCTGCCAGAATGATGATTTTATCATAATTTTGATGATTTTTGGACCAAAATATGATTTTAAGATTTTTTTTCTCGAATGATGATTTTTAATTTTGCAAATTATTATTTTTACTTTCAATACATATGTATCAGTGATGGGAAATAAGATTTGCATTTCGGTATCAAAAATATATAATTTGAGTACTTTTTTGATCCCTAGAGTACCAAAATTTATTTTTTATTTAAATTTTAAAAATTATATAAAATTCATTTACAAAGATATAAAAAAAGAATATACATATGCACAAATGATAAAGTTATAACTAGAAAAGCTTTTAGACTTCAATAAATCTTTAGCCTGAATAAGACTTGATCTATACTGCTGGAACTAGAGATGGGCGCGTCTCGTGTTCTGAACACGCACGACCCAATACTAACTATTTGTGACAAAGGTCCGATTTCGTGTTGTGCAGTATCGTGTTGTAAAAATATTTCGCGTGATTGTTTCGTACGTGTTGAGCGTCTTGGTATTCATGTTCGTTGGGAAAATTCGACACGTGCCCATCTCTAGTTGTAACAATAAGCCTGTTCCATTGTTCTGATTGCATAAGATTTTGGTAAGAGAAAATCCTTTTGACATTAACAGAGGAGTGAGGTACTCGTATTTACTCGCGATGTATCAGGAAATATGTATTCATCTAATGAATTTTTAGTTTTAGCCACTTGAGACCAGAAAATGCATATACTCGTATTTTCAGTTTTTTCATATCAGCTCAATAATTCTCTATATTGGTAGTCAATATTTTAAAAATTTTGCTTTTCGCTGGGAAACATTTTAATTGAAAGTGGTAAAATGCTGTTGGTTTTACCAGATAAAACATTTTCAGGGAAAAACTAACTAAACTAATATTTCATTGTCCAAGTCCACTTTTGCACTTAGAACTTGACAGAATTTAATATAAAACTTGCAGGTTTCTTTAAACTGATTTAAACCAGTTATTTCAATATGATTTGTGTTTATATATATAGATCAACTGCTGTGCCACAGAAAATATCATTGAGTGAAATATGGTTTTGGTTTAACTTTATATAATTGTTAAAGGTTACACTTTTCTAAAATATCTTTAATAATCAAGTTTCGTGCCATTTGTCAAAAAATAAATTTAATTCTTGAACAACGCGCGTCTTCTGACTGCATTTCTAAGTTGACCGTGATGGTATCAAATATGTTAGGGGAGTACTACGGTACTTTTTCATGTCAAATAGTAGCAAAAAGATTACGATCGTACCAAATTCCCCATCACTGCTATGTATGTACAATTTTCTTTGCTATTCTACAATGTTTATAAATAGTTATACATATAAAGAAAACATTTTTGTCCCAGCGAAAATATTCGTCTACATGGAAACAGGTTGGTAAGGGGTGAGAGCACAACTCCCCCTCCTCTGTAGTCATTTGAAAAAAAAAGAATAAGAAAACGTCACTTTACAAGCAAAAATATAAAAAAAATCATCTTAAGGAAGTAACGAAAAATCTGTCCGGAATATACTCAAAAGGAAAAGCAATTTGCCTCTAAAACTGTACATACTTTATGTGATAAGAATATTAGAAAAAAAGTATTGGACCTTTTTTTTGTTTGAATTTCTTAACTAATTTTCTATTCAATGCAACTTTTATATTAATTACTTTAATGATCTCATTTTTTTATTGAATTTAATTTGAAAATGCTTTCTAAGCTCTTTTTATAAAATAAGATAGTAAGTAGTTTTTATTGATGAAAACAAAATAACGTTGGTATATGGCGAATAGTTTTTTTGTCCACTGTACATATGTCAATTGTTACTTTTTTTATTGGAACAAATTGGGCTTGTGATGATTTTTTTCTTCAAAATATGATTTTATTTCCGACAAATGATGATTTTCTTCGCAAAACTTCTGGCAGCCCTGTTTGTATATTCTGAGAAAAAACGGTAAAAAATAGTTAAGAAAAAAACAAACAACCGGACGGTAAAATTTAAAAGTTACGTTTACTGAGTCACAAAATTTTGGCCAAGTTGCATACACTGAGTCTATAATGTAAATATTTTAGTTGTTGCAATAATCGAGGAGTTGCGCTCATCGAGGGTTGCAGTAGCCGAGGTCATACTGTACATGCACTATTAATTTTAGCTTTAAAAAATCCAAGACTCCACCAGCATTACAATTTTATTTTATTTATTTATTTATTAAATGTTACAAATACAATTACAAATTATATCATAACTTAATTTAAACGAGAGTAGTAACAAAGACCTCCACTCGTTGTAGTGACACAGACCAGAGTGTATGGTGGGAATCGAACCCACAACCTCCACACTGATAGGCTAGCACACTACTCACTAGCATACCATTGCATTTTCTGTTGATGTTACTTGAAAAAAAAATGCTGCACGATACTTTAAAGCTAATTTGGGGGACAAAATTGTGAAAGATACATATACATACATACATACATACATATGCTTAGCATAATACATTGCATTATTAGGAGCCATCCCATGAGTGCTGGTCCTATTAAAAAAATGCAAATTCCTACTTGCTCGTAATGTTGAACGAATGAATGAATTAGTTTCTTTTATAATATATTTTTTATGTATTAATTCTCTTTTTAACCCCCGACCAAAAAAAGGGGTGTTATAAGTTTGTAGCGTGTGCTGTGTATCTGTGTGTCTGTCCGTGTCCACGTACAGACCAAACGGCTGCACCGATTTCGATTTAGTTTTTTCTGTTTGAAAGGTGACTTGACCGAGAAGGTTCTTAACTATGCTTGAAGAAAATCGGTCCAGCCTTTTAGAAGATACCACATCTTTTCTAGATATATCGGGGGTTTTTAATATTTTTAATTTTTGTTATTTATTTTATTTTTTTACAAACACCAAATGTAAACAAAATATTATGTTTCACTATTAAGAGTGTAGACTAGAATTATTAAAATATACTATTGAGTAGGTGTGTCCAAAGTCTACATATGGTCCCAAAAGAACTACCTAGTCTGTAGTACCAACGATCGAAGTTGATTTTCAATGACACGAACATGTTAAATGTCTATAGCAAAAAGGTTTTGTCTGGGGTAGAATTTCGCCAGTAGTACTGGTGATAAATTCAATAGTGAATTACTAGTGACACTTCCTGCACCATATGTGTGCAACAACTATTAATCAATTTGAATTATATATTATATGTAAATACATATATCGTACTGATCATGAGTGAGCGTGAGATGTTTTCAATATTTTTTGTTCGGGCAAGAGCGTGGTCATGAAATGTTTTGAAATTTATCGTGGGTGAGGGTGCGTGTCGTGGGTCAAAACCACTCACGAGCGCAACTCTAAAGAAGTATTAGTTAATTTTAATTATTATTGTTTGAACTTCACTTGCTTTTATGTTTATATAAATTTAATCAGGCTAAAGTAGTATTTCTTTGTAAGCCAAATTACATGTGATAAATATTAATGAACAAATAACACCGAAGTTAATTGTAAATATTCTGACAAACACTTAGTAGAGCGAAACAACTAGCTGTTTTCGAAGGCCACTACACCTTCATCATCAGCGTTCTTTTGTGTTTTGTCCACTGTGTGTGGTGTCAGTTGACGTAGATTTCTGCTTTATATGCTCAACTTTTATTTCAAATGGAATATGTGAATTGTTTTTCAATTTGCTAAAAGCTTTTTTGTAATCAAAGCTCAATTATTTTTAAAAAATCGTTTGCCTTTGATGCTAATACACAAATTTGTATGTGCACGGCTGCCAGAATTGATGATGGATCATATTTTTGATGATATATGATTTGGTATATATTAGAGTTGTGCTGTAAAGAATGAACTAGTTCAATTGAACTATTTCCTTGAGTGAACAATGTGAACTAGTTCAGTCTAATTGTTCGTTTTTGTTCTTTTGGTCTTTCTTGTTCTTTCGTTCGTTTTTATTCCTTCGTTCGTTTTTGATCTTTATTTCGTTTTGTTTATCTTATTCTCTGTTCCTTACCAATACATTTCAATTAAAAGACTAGTTTCTGATTTGCATACTGTTAAAAACAAGGCACACTACTATACATTTTTTAGCGCAATAATCAAAACTACAAAATGTATACTTAGTGAAATATATGTACGTACAAGTGAGTTTTACAAAATTAAGAGAAATAATTTCCCAGTAAATAAAGTTGGAAATCATTCTGAAGGAACTACATTTTCATTACTTCCAAAAAATCGATATTTTTCAAATGCCGATAGTTAGCAGAAAGCCAATTAGAAGTTATACAAAATCTTGTAATTCCTCCATAGTTTTTGAAAACACTCACCAGAATTTAAAAAAAAAATCGATTTTTTTAAAGAAATTTATGAACTAATTTTAGTCTAAAATTTAAAAGTAATCTACTTAAATTTACTAGGGATGTAATGAATGTTCGCATTCGCTTTCGCATTCGCAAATTATTCGCTTACTTTTGCTATTTGCATTCGCTTTTGCATTCGCTAAAATATATGCGAATATTTCAAAAAAAATTTATTTCTTTTATGAAAATAGATTGCGATTAACAAACGTCGAAAAAACGACAACTACTTTTGCAAGATTTTTTTCAAGAAAAATTCATTCCAAGTTTTCCTAATATGTATTTTGACAGCATTTTACATGAAATGTTGAACGAAGTACCAGGCTTTAGGGCCAAAGTAGGAATGGGTTGATTGCCTAACATTTTGTAAACTTTTTTTTTTTCATATATATATTTATTTATTGTATCTTCAAAAATGAACTAACAATAAGTAATCAAATCTTAAATCTAAATATAATTATTAGGCCCGACCAGTATCGGACATAAACTTAGTGATAGTTATAAATAATACATAAGTAGTGATAATCAAAAAGGAAAAAAAAGAAGTATTTTTAAACAGTCCCATCTGGAGTGTTGAGTATAAGAGCCCTTGTGTCCCTCTTTTTTAGGCGGATGTGTCCAGTAAAGCTCAAAATATTACGGGCAAGCGGATTAGGATGTGACTCGAGTTTTGTTAAATATTTGCCTGCGTATTTTGCAATTTCTTCACTCAGTAGTGGCATATTTAAATCACGATGTATATTTGAATTTTTAATGTACCATGGAGCCGATGTTATCAAACGTAAAATTTTGTTTTGCCTTCGTTGGATTTTCTCAATATTTGAAGCTGAATTTTGTAAGCTTATTAATAATTATTATCTATACTTACTCTTATATAAATTTATTTGCATGTGATATTTTAACGAATTGTAATATTTGCATTCGCTTTAGCAAAAATTAAAATGTATTATTCGCTTTCGGATTCGCATTCGCTAAAATGGTATTCGTTACATCCCAAGTAAAAATCATTAGAACGGATCGAAATTTGCACTACTTCCAGATCGCAAACTCTACATTTTCATTACTTTTTTGGAGAGTCTTTTTTTACTGGGTTGTAGTGTTGAATTAAAAACAGATTGTGAAAAAGATTATTAGAATTAAAAAAGTAATTAAAATTTGTTTTCAAATGATCACAGATCTCATTTTAAGCATTTTTAATCAAAAATATTAATTTTAACCATTTAATAAGGTCACTAAGTATAAAAGTAAATTACTTTAGAATAACAATACACGAAGAAAACATTAAAGAGGAATCGATGACTGTGAAATATCTGTTCTGTTGTTCACTGAACAACTGAACGAAAAGAACGAACTAGTTGTTGTGAACAAAAAGGAACAATCCGCAAAAGGAACAACTATGCCCAACTCTAGTACATACGTACAAACTTTCAGATTTTGTTATGATTATTTTATACCGGTTATCAGAATACTTTACCACAACGGCTTGTTTTGTAAAATCACTGCAATTATCAAATTAATTATACGAGTAAATATCGACTTTATATCAATGTTGAATTTGTTAGTTACATGTCGTTAGTTGAAATGCAAAACCACGTAACTACTCTTTTTAAAATTTTATAGTAGAGAGAGAAAGAGAGAAAACTAAACAAAATTATGCAAGTGACTGAAGTAAAGTTTCTTCATTTTAAATCGGTTGATGTGTTTCGACATAATGCTATAAACACAATCAAGTCCATCGACCATCGACTACAAGATGTCAAAAATAGAATACATGCGTGCTTATGAGAATAATTCTTTTAGCCGCTACACGACTACCGACTACACGGCTACTTTTGTAGCCCGTAGCCAACTTAGGCTAATTTCTATTTTTCTTCGCTACAAAAAACAGATTAGTGCTGTCAATACAATAAATGCATGAAATGGTGGTTTTAAAAACGCAATACGTTAAATATCGCTATTAAAAAGGCGAAAAACTATTATAGTAGCACCATTGAAAAATAATAATCATCTGTTCATTTGTTTCATTTATATTTATTTTTTGGTTTTTTTTATTGAAATTGGTAAGTATGTATATAATAGTCATTTTTACTGTTTATATGTATTTATTATATTGCTTAATGTAATGATGTTTAATGTAATGATGTTGATTTTTTGTAGTTAGTGGTCGGTAGTCGTTAAAAGAATTAAGTAGCTGGCGACTTGGCTATTTTTGTAGCCAGCTACTTTTGTAGTCGGTAGTCGATGGTCGCTAGCCTTTGATTGTGCTTATAGCATAATACCCAATAAATGAATTCAAAATGAATTTGACCCCGGTACCCAACAGTCATTAAATAACAACACCCCCCATTTTTCTGATGTGCATTAGTGTCCCTTTGTATCAGTTGTTGTGGGAAAGTTCAAGTGATGAAGGCCTAGTCACCGACTTTAGCAGATAAATAATAAATAAATAATAAATAAATAATAATAATAAATAACTAAAAACCAGTTTTAAGTAGTTTTGCCTTATTTCGTTTCGGATTTGTAAATTTATTGGCATCTTTTAGGTGAGAGAGCTTATTCTTGAATAGACGTGTTATAAATATTCCAGCACTTAATTTTTACACCATGTATATGACAAGAATATTAAAAGAATTTTATTTGTCTTAGTTTTGACAGTTGTATATTAAAACTTAGATTAAAAAGTTGTAGGGTTTATTTTTGTTTTTCATTTTTTTATCTCTTTATAAAATATTGCTAAGCTAAGTGCAGACGCAGAAACTAAAAGAATAAAAAATTGGAAGAAAGGAATGATTTTACTTTTCGTTTTTAGATTTTAACAGTAGTTAAGTAAACGAAATAAAATAAAAACTTAAATAAAGAACTTTATACAAAAATATGTAACATAAAACCCATATATCGACACATGACATTTGAGTGGTAATAGAAGTTGTTGCTATTGTTAGGATACTTAAAATACAGGAATGTATGTGTGTATGTAACCGTTAGGGTATTTCAATAAAAAATTTCTTAGAAAATTACAAAAAGTTACTCGGTAGGAAGGAATCTTATTTTTTTTTAACACAACACAGTAGTAAAAAAATGATTCTGACAATTCTTAAATTGATCATAGGATCAACTGATCGTATGCTTTTGTGATCACAAAGTAAAGGATACGAGTATGAGTAAATTATTGGTACAGTGGAGGCTCGAAAAAGTTAAGTCATAGAAAAGTTAAGTACCTATATATAAATGTTAAGCAGCTTTTATTCACCATTGGTGACTCCAAAAAGTTAAGTAATTCTCAACTTTTCTGAGACAATTTTTTTATATATAGTTTTTTTCTCTTTCTAAGACGATCTCAACTTTTGTATGTAAATCCTCAAAACATATTTATATATATAGTGAGTCATATACGCCTGTATACATGCAAAAATTAAACCGTTACCGTTATATATTTTTTTGTGAATTTTATATGCATAATGTAGTTGCTCTCATCAGTTGGTTGTAAAAGAAATTAGTCGTAGAATTTGTTTTGTTCTGGTTGCAACAGTGTTAGCAGCAGGGAAGCAAAAAATGTTGTGAGTCGGCGAAAAATGCAAGATTTTAAAAAAATTAGATGAAGGCGTTCTTGCTAATCGATTGGCTACGGATTTTCACGTATCTGAAGCAGCAATTTCATATCTTCTAATTAGTTTTCATGTCAAAACAGTAATAAATATGTATGTATACATGTATATATGTACATATAATTCTAATTGACAATTAAAAAATAAATAAACAATGTACAAATACACATATAAACTCTTGAATTTTTCATACTACGGAAAAGTTAAGATTTCGGAAAAGTTCATCACCCCCAAAACAAACTACTTAACTTTTTTGAGCCTCCACTGTATTTGCAAATATGGGTCTGTTCGTAAATGCATCACTGAGCTGCAAATGGAAATCTAAATGCTCTAAACTCGTTCACTGAAGTAGATAACAGACAAATAAATGTCAAATATGGTGTACAGACATGATTACTACTAAAACAGATTATCAGCGAACTAGTATTGCATTTTAAATAAAAGTTTGCACGTATGATGCAGAGCAGTGATGCATTTACGAACACACCTTTTATTTCAAATCATTAATCGCTTGTTGTAATTGAATGATAATTAAATGCAAAATAAACACAATTGCTCAATTAGCAGCAATTTCGATTGTCTCAACGAATCTGTTTTCTCTGTGTCATTTTTTAACATTCCATTCCGAATTTTAAGCTACACAATCTTTGAAATCAGGCTAGCACTCAGACAAGTGGGACAGGTTTAAGAAGCTAAATAAAATATTTAATTTTTAATGTTTGTGTGTAAAACTCAACAATATGTACAATTCGGTTATGAATAATTTGTTATTACAGAATTCTTTTAATTTCACGTATTCGCTTTTTTTCTCCTATTGTTCTAACAGCAAACTTGGCATTTTGACCATAATAAATTTAAAGTTGCGTAATAATTTAGAAGGTCCTCAAGTCAAGAAAGAGTCCAATGCAGGAGGAACACTCTAACACATCCCTGTTTGTTTGCTAACTTTCTGAATATTTTGGTGTGATTATATCTGATTCTATATGTGGATGAGTATGTGCAAAAGTTTTTTAATTGCTGCTGAAAAAGATTTATGTTGCTGAAGAATGTCACAGAAAATAAAAAGGAATTTTTAACAGATACGTCAAAGAGATAAACACCAAACCTTTAGAACATACATTACAAACAAGAGAAATGTGTGCGCTTACCTGTACATAAACACAAACACGCATAAGTTTACCTACACATGCCTCTTCATAAGACAGATACATACATACGAGTACATACATACATACATATATACTTATGTATATATGTATGCATGTGTGAACTTAGATATAAAATATAAGTAACGATGGTGTAAAATGACATGGGATGAAACTAATAATAGAAAAATTCACAAGAAAAAGAAAACAAACTAATAAAAACATTTATACGACAGGTAATTTACAAGCGTAAAAAGTAAAATAAATTTTTAATTTAAAAAAATGCCAGGAACATTTTAGATTATATATGTACATGCATACATATGTACGTATGTATGCACAGGACACAATAAAATACTACAGAAGGTGCCTACAATGGAATTCCGTTCATCTTGGCCTCCCTTATAAGACAAAAATTGCCAGAAGTTGATCTTTTTTACAATTTTAAAACAATATATTAATAATATATCTTATGGCATTAAGTCCAATGAGCTTTGTGGGAAATTGTCTGGTGTAATAATACACATAAAGTAAAACGTCACTGTAGTTATTAGGGAGGTGGCTAATGTCAGTTTAGCGAATGTGAATGTGAATAATACATTTTAATATTTGCGAAAGCGAATACGAATATTACTTGCAATAAATTAAAAAATCATATGATAAACAATTTGCGCGAGAACATAAAGGTGTATTGTATACATACATTTTATTTAAATTCAATAAATACACTGTACAACAGTGCAAAAAACACATGGACTGGACGATATATGTATGTAGGTTCGATTCTACTAGATGGTGATAAAGGTTTTTGGGCCTCCAAAAATTTCTAAAATTAGTGCGCCCTCAAAAATTGGTGTCATCAGTTTTTGGCCCAAAGCTTATTCATACTTGGTCATAACGCAAAACTTTATATGGCAATAATGTCCGTAAGAGCCCACCAAACAAATTTTATTAACAATTTACACCAAAAAAAATAATTTCTTCGTGCACTTCTTTTTTTTGCAAAAGTAAAGGAAAATTTTGTTAGCAATGTTGCACAGTGTAATTAACAAAATGTTAGGCAAACAACCCACTCTTACTTTTCGCTCCTTAGTTAGAAAATATTTTTACACAAACCAAACACTTTGTATTTTCTTTTTTAAAAACAGAAAATATTTTCAAACATCGCTGGATTTTGGTTTCATTTGCATATATGTATATGTAAAGCCTTGTCTACAATGCTTACTTTCATTTTCGTGCTTTTGACATTTGATTATCGTATAAATTATTTTCGTAAAGCAGCTACGATTATCTGTTGTTTGCAATTCACTTGAAAGAGAACGGAAATTAAAAAAATATTTGGCGAGTAATTTGCGAGTATGAATGCGATCGCGAAGATTCGTTACGTCCCTAATATGTATTTATTTAATACAGTTGAAATCAACCAAATGAAGCAACAAATCAAATTAGAAATAAAAATGAAATAAAATCAGTACGCACGATTACATACAACAATGTCATATATTATGATAATTTTCTTAGAAACCAAAAACATTAGATAAATAGCAAAAAAAAATGGGAGAAACTAAAGACAGTCGCATGCATGTGCCAATATGAATGTATGGATGTGTGTATTTTAGGTTAGGTAAGACTGGCAGTCAGACACAATTTCTATGGCCGACGACAGATCGACGACAACGTAAGCCAACTACTATTATGGTATCATTGATATTTACATTTGCGTAGACGACCAAGGTGACTATCAGCGAGTTCATAAAGGATCTTTTTCTAGTATTGAAGTTGGTGACAATATACTTTTCACGGTATTTGAAACGTCTATTCAAAAAATTCAATACGTCTATCTCCTAATTTTCTATTAATGTGATGTTCTAAATCTGCATACATAAGTATGTACAATTACCCCTCTCGCGGTGAGCGTTTTTGTACTAGACTAAAGAACATCGCATTTTCAATCTAGAATAAAGTCGTTGTAGTCGAAGTTGAAATGCACCAACCACAATGAAGCCTATGAGACTGTGTTCATCGGTAGCATCATATTTTTAAGAACGGATTTAAATAATGCACACTAAATAACTTGCAGATAATTTGTGACATTGGCTCTGAACAAGGAAACAAAAAAATTTATGTAATTGTAGCTATTTGGCCCTATTCGACATCGAAAAGTATAAAGATAATCAAAAATAAAATAACCCCATTTATGGATGTAGTTTTTTTTTCTTTTGATTAGAATCCTTCTTTCAGATTTCAGAGCAGGTTCTTTGTGGAAAGTAAAACGATTGTAGGTCGGTTCAAAAATATTTTTTATTGAGCTTTATTTTGGTGCATTTGTCATAATTTTCTAACGACGACAACAGCATTAATACCGAGTAGTACTTTCTACATATTTAGATGCATTTTCATTCATTGTTCATTTCACTGTTAAAGTGATTTCTTGATTTACAATTATTTTCGTTACTTACATACATACATATGTATGTATGTACATGATAAATAAGGATACACAGAATGCAGTTTGCGTCCATACACATACATACATACATACATACATACATACATACATAGAAGTTTGGTGTTTACGCCCAATTAATCTATGAAAAATTCGTTTATAATTTGACGCATTTATCACTAAACATAATGTTATAGAGGAAATAATAATTACAAGGAACAAGGGAAACGTGGGGAATAAAAAAAATATTTGAACTAGAATAAAAAGAAAAAAGAAACAAAACACAATCGCATTTTTGGTGACTGTAGTAAAGACAGAAAAAAAAAGATAACCAACAAACAAAACGTTGATATAACAACTTACAAATTAAATATGTTGTAATCGTGGATTTTTATGGAATTTTTATTTTGCTTCACATTTATGTATGTGGTTGTTTGCAGTTCTTTTTAGAGGACTTATTTTATTCCTTAATAATGAGTTTCCACTTCGCTTCCCTTTCGTTTAGAAAGACAACGATTGTTTTTTTTTTTTTTATTTGTCTTTTTATTTCAACACGATTTTTTTCTTCTGTGTAGCAACAGAAAAAGAAAGACTCATCATCATCAGAAATGACGATGTTGAGATAAATTGAAATGATAACTTTTAAACATTATTTTGGTTAATCTTTCGAAATCCAAGTTTCAATATGCTTAAGGATGGATCATTTAACGTTAAAGAAAGTTTTCTCATTTATAAGAAATCAATTAGACGCATTTTTCTTTTTTTAGCTCCACCATTTATTGCAATAAAAAGCCAAGTCTAATAATTAAAGCAGGACATATGTATGTAGATTAGGGTTTGGGATTTCCCGGACTTTTGCACTTCCCGGGAAACGGGAATTAAAAAATCAAGTTCCCGGGAATTCCCGGGAAAAGCTAATTTTCTAAACTAAATACATTTATTAAATGAAAGTTGGTGAAATTTCAATTGTTTTATTAATGTAAGCATTCTTTTGAAATAAAAGCTAATAAAAAAGCAGTTCTAAGACAAATTTTGAAGAATTTTTAATTGAATTTAAGCAAATGGAATAAAGTTATTACACAGCAAAAGATCATATAAAAACCAATTGACGACTGTTACCACAATTAGTAGACAATTTTCTAATAAGACCTACCTTCATTTTAATATGAATTTGCCTTGCTTGTTTCTCATTCTTTTTGAAAAAGTTCCAGGCGGTTTCTTATCGTTAAGTACAAGCAGGTTACAGTACCATACTGCGCTGAGCCGAATTTTGAATACCCTGAGCCACAGTATGTCTAAGTGTCTTTCATTTTATTTCTCCTAAAATATTTTCTTCAGGGTTTCCATAATAGCGTCTACTTGTAATCAATTTAAGTTTCGTCAACTCAGAGTTCTTACAGCTTAAAATTTTCACTACACTTTTCAAAATTTGTTCACTAATTCCGCGAAAAATCACTTCAAGTTCGCTTAGCATCGAATTATTTACTTTAGGAAACGATTATATCATTGCAATCATTGATACTTATACAATTTATTCCACTTTTTTTAGGAGATATGGTATGACCTCAATTTAATGGAATTTTTATGAAATTTCAGACTAGATTTGAATAGCTTACATTTTTATTTTATATTAAAAAACATTTTACTTCTTGTTTATCGGAGTCGAAAGAATACTTTCTTTCTTACAGTTACATTTAAAACAAAAACTGAATTTAAATTTTAAGATTAAAAAATTTCCTTCGAACAAGGTATATGTAAGTCTTTAAACAGACAATGAAAAACGTGTCAACGTTCTTGTAAATTTAGTCATACAATCATTCAAACGATCTTTTGTAATATATAAAAAAATAATAAGTTTTTATATTAAAGTAAAATTGGATTATAAATTCTATATATTTATGAAATAACATGCACTTTTAATTTCCCGTTTTCCCGGGAAAATCTGAAAAATTTACCGGGAATATTAGACAGACATTTCCCGGGATTTCCCGCCCGGGAATTCCCGTTTCCCAAACCCTAATGTAGATACATATGTACTAGATATGTATACATACTTCGTAGATTATATTGCGAAAATTATAAGAAAAAGTCACTGTTCGTCTATAAGAACAACTACAGCGGAACCAGTAATCACATGGCTGGTCAACAAATGTTCACGCTTTGAATAGGAGGAGTGATTGGACACGTTTAACAGGCCCAGTGACACTCTCGGCCATGTCACAGAATTTACTTCCGTTCGGAATCGGAATTCAATCCACCCCATTTTTGTAGAAGATGGTGTCTAAAAAAGAAAACTAAAATACAAAAATTTGTCATTTGTGTCCAGACTGTGGGAGGCGGTGGTATGCTGAGGAATGCACCGGCTAGGACTTGACATTTTGAGGTTTATTCAATTCCGATTGAACTATGTGACATGGCCGTTTATCTTTTTTGATTGGTTACATTTCACTTTTTGTAATATTTTTCTCACAGTACAAGTTACTCACCAAATAATTAATTTTTTGCGTTTTAAGAAAATTAAATTCTTTGTTGGCACTATTGGCATTTGAGCTAAGGGATGGCAGCCGAACTTTTACATACATAAAATACATAGATACATAAAATGATATTACATATGGCTACTGACAACTAATATTTATTAGTTTCAATTGGAAAATTGCAATAGTATTTTTATCTACAAGTTCTTAGTTGCTGCTAAAAAAAAACAAATTAAAAAATTATAATTAAATTAAATAAATTACAGGGTGTAGCGTCAATTTGTGCCGTTCTACAAGTGTTTGAAAATGAAAAATAAATGAAAAACTTTGGGCTTGAAGTCTACTGAAGAGTGTCTTAAGCAGGAGCGAAATGCATACAGACGGTCTTTAACCAGCAAAACAAGCGCAAATTCGTAAAAACTAGATGAAAAGAATATTTCAATAGCTTAAAAATAACTAGTGAGGGAAAATTTATGTGTGATTCAGGAATGATCACGCTATTTATGTAAGTTGCAGCAATCTCTAATTTTTACACGTTCTAGCAAAAATTTAACAAGACTGGTGACAATCTGACGATGTCATATTAACCATATTTGTTTCCTCTAAAGCACTTTCCTGTTTTTAACCGATTTCAAAAAAGGAAAGGAGGTTCTCAATTCGGTTGTATTTGTATGTGTGTTACTTTGTAGCTCTTTAGTAAAGTAAATAAAAATTTATAGCATTAGTTTTTAGTAACTTCTTTAGTAGATCTACTGATATACTTTAGATTAACTGATAAGAAGGGAAAAAGATAATTGGATTAAACTGATGAGTGAATCGAAACAATTAAATAATACTAATACGTATACTTTTAGGACCTGGCAAAATTTTAACGCTTAAAGAAAAGCGGAAATTGTAATAAGTAAAGAAACATTAATTAAAAAATAACGCCATATTCATATAAAAAAGTTGATTGAGGTTTAAAATGTATATTAGTTAAAAAACATTTTAAGGCTAAAAAAGGTTCTTTAAATATTGGTATTCACAATCAGTATTTTAACTAAAAACCAATTAACATGCTTTTTTACAAATATCGTGGCAAACACCTATATTCTTTATTTGTCACTTGAATCTTAGTTCTGCAAAAACAACGATTATTAATTGACAAAGTACTCGTATATATATTTGCTTGTTTCTCCCTTTTCAGAAAAATATTGTATTTATAATATAAAAAATGTGATCCAATTTGTATTTAATAGAAAAAAATAAAAAAAACTTAACAGTGAATCTTTGTTAAAAGTGCTTTCTATATGATTTTTTTTATTGCAGCTTAGAATAATAATTTTTATTTTATTTGTTCTGAGTGTTTATACATCACAAATTAATTTTCTACAATAATTATTTTTATTTTTTGTTTACACATCAAGTGAGAAAATATAGAATGGGAAGCGCTGCTTTTCTTGTAAATATTCCTTTGGAGTCCATTTGAAATCTCAGCAATGGTTTCAATAAAAAGTACAATTATGTATATTTTTCTTCTAAATAACACTGTCATATACATAATTATATACATATGACATACTTACGCCTAATTCTCTTATTGATGCATATTAACTATTTCTACCCATAAACATCTATTAGTGTACAGATCTATCGTGTAAGTTAAATTTGATAAGGCGGTTAAAAACCTTATGGTAATGCCACACAACGAAAAATATCGGAAATGACAAACTTCGCCACTAGTTCCCACTGTTATTTTTGCCATATTTGTCACAAAATGCCAGAGTGTGTACTATGCCTTAGGAAAATTATCTGTATGTAGATATTACGGGCATAAATATAGGGTATGAATTGGTTTGACGAAATTTAATACCTAACTTCTTTGACTTTATTTTGTTTATTTTATATATAGATATATATTTTTTTCTAATTACATATTTTGATATTATGACCACTACTATATTAGGCAAATTTAAAAATGTATGTATGTATGTATGTATGTATGTAAGTAGACACGTAGCAAAATTACAACAACGTCATTTTAGAATTGGTTTAAACATGGGAGTGGTAAATTTTAAAATTTTCTTATTTTCACAAGGTTTAAAAAAACGTTTTTTAAGCTAAAATTCTATTATGAATATAATTTAGCGAATATTGCTTAAATTTTTCAAAAATTTAAATATGCAAATGAAACCTGTTTATATGGATGTCTGTCCAATACATTTATTTAGGTAATTCGTAAGCCTAACATTTTGTGAAACGTAGAATCAATCGTTTTAAGCACTCGAATCCTAGAAGCTGTAAAATTTGATTTGCTAAAATTTTCGGTATCTTTTTCTATTTTATAGTTTTGTGTTATCAAAAATAATCCTTCCTTCATACATACATACATATGTATGTATGTTTGTGTTTGTATGTGTGTGTGTCTGTTCATCCATACTTGAATACGACTATAGTATACGGATAAATATTTCTTTTTTTGTTTGCCTTCTTTCATTTTAAATATGAAGTGTTTGTTATTGTCTATATCGTGCTCCATTTAACAAAGTGTGAGAACAAGTTTTATTTAATATTTTAACGCCTTATTGTTGTTTTCGAATACAACGATTGATGTTGTTGGGGGAGAAAATATTAAAAAGGGTGTTTAGTTTAGTACTTTTTTTATTTTGGCTTTATTTTATATTTTTACCAAACAACTAACAACTAACAACATACAACATCCTTAAATACTCATATACACACACACACACATACACGCATACACATACAATACAACAGTTTAAACATTTCTCGTTCCACTTGTTCTTATTTTTGATGAGTTGTAGTTACTATGAGTTCGCAGGAGGAATAAAACAAAGCAAAATGCCAGCGGAACCGATTTTTTTATACATATTTCTAGATGTGTGAGTGCGATTGTTTGTTTGTGTATGTGCGTATGTATGTATGTATGTATGTATGAATGTGTGTACATTGAACATTAAATATATTGTTGTGTTGTTAATATGGTGTTGGTTAGTAGCTTGTTTTCGCTTAGTTAGTTTTAATATTTATGCCAAAACATTTATAGTAGTTTTTATATCACTGTATGTATGTGCCCGTGTATACGTATGTACATATGTATGTATGTATGTATGTATGTACGTGTGTTTGTTCATGTGCTATTGTGCCATAAAAGTGTTTTTTATAACTTGAACTCGTGCACACTTAAATATACACAAATACATACATATGTACATATGTATGTATGTATGTACATAGAAATACATATGAATTTTATACATTCATAACATTTAGAAATGTTAAACTCTTACGCATTAAGTTTTTGGCTTATTGTTGGTAAAAATGTCTGTTATTGTTTTTTTTAGTGTTTGTGAGGAATGTGAGCGGGATCGGGAGAAGGCCAGGCTGAGTTGTTGTTAAAGGACAATATATTATTATTGTTCTTGTTTACAAGACAACACCAGGATTTTATTGCACACCAATCGTGAGCAGAAATATTAAAATAACAAAATAGATGAACATACATATACACACATTCATATACATATATGTACTTATATGTACATATGTCTATGTAATATTAATAAATAAAAAAAAGAATGAAAAAACAGTAGCAGTAAGTGTGATGATTTCCATAAAAAAAGGAATCACTACTTCAGCCAACATTGAGATTCTTCCTCCCTGCTTTTATATTCACAATTTAATATTGTGATACCAATAAATGATATTGAATATCAAACAAGTATATTTGTTTTTTTTTTATTTGAAACCACGACTTGTGACAACAACACAAATACTAAATTTCATTTTTATTATTTCGAACAAATTGTTTAAATGATATCGTTGTTTTTAATGAATATTCCTTTCCAAGTTAGGATTATTGTTCACTTTATATATAATTGACTGCTTTTAAGTTGCCGCCGAAACACGGCCACATCAACAACAACACATTCACATTTCATACACACATAGCAATTTTCTTATTTTTTTATGAAGAATGAATTTTCAATGAGTCTAAACTGAAGTGGTAATAATTTCTTTAGCTGTGTTATGCGTACATATCGCACACAAAATCATAAACAAGCACAACCCAAAAAATACAAAAAAAAACTCTTGATACACGTACCGTGCAAATGACGAAAGTATGTAAGGCCGAGTTTACATCTGTGTGTCATGTGCCCAAAAAAGCGTAACCACTAATTACTAATGAAAAACTGTTTGATTCAGATAGTTATTTATTGATTTAAACAGTTTCCAATCATGTTGGATTCTACAAAATTGTCTATTAGTCATGTATGAAACAGTTTAACTTTATAAATACGTGTCAGTATCAAATAGTTTTTCAATAATAATTAGTGGTTACGCTTTTTTAGGCACATGACAGATGTAAGCTCAGTCTAATATAAAACAAGGCATAACGGTATTTTATATTGTTCAAGAAGACTGCGTTCCAAAATAAAGTTTTGCGGTCGTTAGAAATTTATTTCTTCAGTGAACAACCTTCTTTATGGGGAAACAAAACCATTTTGATAATTTTGTGTTGCGACTGTTTATGATTTAGTTTGCGATATGTACATATGTATGTATGTGCTACACTAAAGGATTAGATTTTCTATTAATTTCTTGTAGTACTGATTATATTGTTTTCCAACTTGCCATAAAAAATAATGTGTAAAATCCAAAATGAAAAAAAATTTCAAAATATTGAATGTTTACTCGTACCTTTTACCCCCGGGTAAGGCAGTTTAGGATGACTCAGTTTATCGTAACACTTTGCTTCAAAACCCATATTTTACATCAAGAAGTTTCGATTTAGATTTCATATGGTTCCAAGGTAGAACAAAGGACCACCAGACGGTTGGGTAGCTGCGAATAAAATACGCCGCCACGGACAACAATTAAGCTGTTCTAAGGCGAGGTTCTCGGAAGGCCTATCAAATATCCGAGATGCCAATGATCATTAGAATGACGTGGCAAGAAAATGGCGCCTCTAAGTAACCACTCAAATAATTTATGCATGTCTGGATGCTCAACCGGAAGCCCTGGTATCAGAATGGAATGCGATTGCGCGTTGCGCAGGTCCATTATTTTATTTTCTGCTTGTGACGTAGACGTAGAATATTTGTTGTAAACAAAGTACATACATTTGTTTGTGGACTGTTCTCTCTCTCTCTCTCTCTCTCTCAAAGACTCGTTTCCCAATAAGCAATTTTGCTTGAAATCAAGTGTAAAACAACTGTTATTCAATTGTCAAGGGTTGAATTGTGCTTGATTTACAATTCAACAGAATTCTACAGTGAAAAGGGAGCTTGAATTCAATTCGACCAATTCAGTTGTAGTGCAGTATAATTCAAACCCTGAATTATACTATAATTAAGCCTTGTATTACAATTGAATTCAAGTGTATTTCAAGCTTCAAAAACAAGGTTTTAAAAATGGAAAGGAAAATGCAATTCGTTTGTTTTCTAATAATAATTTTCTGCATATCTGCCTTCGCTATTGTTTTCACGATTTTACTAACCTTTATTTTCCAAATGCACTTTTTATTTACACATTTATTTTTGATATTTTCAGCTCAATTTCAGTTTTAGTAATAAATAAATTACGTATTTGACAAGGTTTGAACATATAACTATGTTTGTTGTTTGATTTTTTTATTTCCAAATATTTTCAAACTTGAAAATTACTTGAAAAAATACTTGAATTCAACTTTGTTTCCAGTTAAATTTCAATTGCTTGAGCTTTAACTTTTTGAGTGCTTATTGGGTTGTATTTTATGATGACGTAGATGCGCAGTAGACAGTTTTTTGTACGGTTGAATGCGCAATCTCATTTTTTTCTTCATGGTTTTAAGTAACTAACAAGAATATCATTCAAATAAATACCGATGATGGGCACAATTTGTTTTATTTTTTTATATTTCAGTTGTTTATATGTACATATGTATGTATATATAAACATATATATTTTTTATATTTTATTTAAAGTGATTGCTATTGTTTTTATTAATATTATTTTTTTTCTGGTTTACATACGTTTGTAATAAAGAAACTTGTCAAGACAATTTATTTTTACTGCATACAGTGAGAACTTTTCGAGTCGGAAAAAATGTTATCATCCTGTGAAACACAGGCTGAGTAAGAAAAAGACTGTATTTGTTGATATTATTTTAGAGTTTATATATGTTTTTATGTGAGTAACCCTTTATAAAATAGGACAACCAATATTATTATTAAATTTTTCTCAAAGCGAGAACTTCTCACAAATTTCAGAAACGTGGTACTGAAAAGCAAAAAATCGGAAACATTAAATTTTCAAATGAAACTTTAGCAAGTACGTAACTTTTTATTTAATTCTTATGGCTTATTTCCCACCTGCGAAAGAAAACGTTCGACTTAAAATTTATATTGAAAACAACAATAAAATATGAAAATTTGTTTTTGTTTTCAATATAAATTTTAAGTCGAACGTTTTCTTTCGCAGGTGGGAAATAGGCCATTAATTCGCGTTTTCTGGCGAACAGAATTTAGCTCTTATGGATCAGATACATATAATTTTAAGTTGTTAAAGGATGGTTAACAGTTTGTATCAATTTGAGCAGATAAGTCAAGCTACTTTTTCTATTGAGGCAATACAGTATGCGAAACTTATGTGTTAAATAGATACGAATAATTTAATGTTATCGTTTGTGGATGTGTTAAATAGCAACTACAAAATAGTTCATACGAAAAACGCATTAAGCAAATCAATCAAAAATTCTCCTATCAATTTTCAATACAAGGTATAATTACCATTACCTCAAAAGCTAAGAAAAAAAAATTATTCGATAGTATTATCCAAATTAATGCCAATTTTTCGTAAGTTATATGTTCCGCTTAGGAACATAAGGAGGTAGTAAATAAGGAGGATGAAATAAGTTTTTTAAGCTATAAGAGTGAGAAGAAGAACTAACAATTTCCCACAGACAACAAGATAATGAAGGATGATGTGATGTTCTCACTCGTTCTGAGAACTTCTAAAGAAGCCAATGAATATAAGAGAGGATCTTACCTTATCTATTTCAATTTCAAGAGAATGAAAACTCACAACTCGTGATAGAGTGCCTTCATACTATACAATATTCATAGATAGATGCTCGACCTTCCTCATAGATTGAATTATTTGAATCGAACTTGTAATATGTGAAAGTATTTTCCCTTAGAAATATCAAGTCCGAGAGGTTTCCATTCCAAATATTTTTCGAAGTGGCTGCAATATAAAAGGGATACAAATTAAATAGTTTTATACTCTGTTTATTTTTAATATAAAAATTTTAAGCAGGGCAGAGTGTGGAGAGAAGGGTTGATAAGGGATAAAAAATGTACTAGATTTAATATATATTTTATGGACATAAATCCGCAATAAATCTAAACTCATATAAGGTTATTTTAATGCACATATGGCACAAACACATACACATACACATACACATACACACAAATGTATATGCATGTATGTACATATACTGTAAGCTTGTGGTTGTATTTTTAACCTTTTTATACGTTTGATTTCATATTGTTACTGTTAATGTACTTTCAGTCAGTCGGTCTTGCTATTTACTTTCTCTTCAAGTAAATTCTTTGCTTTGTGAAAATGGGTGAGTGAATTTTTTGCTAGTGTCCTTATTGCTTTCGTTGCTACAGATTGTGTAAAAACCAGTGCTGCCATTATCCTTTTATTTTCGGATTTTTTTAGCACATTACCCTGCAAGTAAAATTTTAACTTTCGAAATGACACCGAGGCAACCCAACTTAATTTTGGGCCGTGGTATAGTCCGTTTTGAAAGATTAGGTCAAAATAAAGAGATATTGCATTTTTAATTTTGTATTGTCTCTGGATAGGCGAATTTGAAAGCAATGTAGTTTTCAATTTAAAAAGTTTGATTGTGTTAGTAGTAAAAATGTGAGTGTATTGAAAATTGAATGGAATTGAAGGGCAAAAATTTAATGTGTGGCCCCCAAGTAATGAAAGAAAAACAATAAATTAAGAAATTCACGTTTTTGAGTTTTTCTTTTTCAGATATTCTTGAAATAATTAATTTGCAAACAAAACACACAGCAGATGATTGGATAGTTCTTACAAGAAAAATTTTTACTACTAATAATTTGTAGGAATTTTTTTGTTTCTCACTTTTGACGCTATTATATCTCCTTGAAAACTTTTTTAATTAATGAACACTTTCCAGCAGTGCGGTCACAACTAAAAAAAATTTTAATGCTGCATGGGGATTCAAATAATGCTAAAAATGCTAAAAAAAAAATATTTAAAAATTTTTTAAAATGTAATGCTAAAAATGTGTAATGATTTTTAATAATTATATCCTTATAACTACGAAGAAATATTTTATTTAATTTGAATAAAACCAAGTCGATTCAAAAACGAAAACGACAAATCAGGAACATATAAAATACAATTGCTGAATTCATAAAACCATTTGTGTCTTTGTATTATCGTATTATTATATAATAGTGTAAAATCTGTTGATTGTCATTTTCATATAAATATTAAATACATAAAATAATTTTACACTTTTAGTTTATATGTTTTTAATGTATTTTAATGATGTCTGCTATCAACATAATGTGAAAGACAGTTAAAATATACTTTTTGCATTAAAAAATTTATTAATTTACTTTTTTCTGCAACGATGAATTTTGAAGTGTTCGATCCCGAAAAACATAATTTTGAATACTTCTTTTCGTCTTATGATTAGGTGTTTGACCTAAGTGTTTCAATAAACACTTTTAAAACTGTGCGCTCTAACCAAGTCATATTTACCCTTTCCTTACGAAAACACAAATGAAATTTGCACTGAGTTTGACAGAAGATATATTAAACGATGTTGAGGTATGAATGATGACAAACACAAAAATTCAAAATTTTTTGAAAACCAAACCAAACTGAAAAACACGAATTTTGCATTAACACAACATTTTCAAATACCACGTACCAGCCTAATAGACGCTTAAAACGTCTTATGCTGTTTACATGGTTTCAATCATTATACATTTGTACAAAAATAATGAAATACAATGAAATATGTACATCAATTGACAGGGGTTTTTACTTGTATAAGTGCTGAAAAATTAATATAAAAATGCTGAAAAAATGCTAAATGCAAAATAAAAAATTCACTGCTAAATCAAAATACATAATGCTTAATTAGCAGTGAAAATCTTTAAAGGTTCACGCTGGCTATGACTGTAATTTTCTCATTCTGAATAATCTATCGAGAGTTTTTCTATAATCTCAATAGGTTTAGCAACCCTTTTTTGAATTATGGTTGAAGTATAGTAATGTGTTGCTTATAGAGATGCTAAACGGGAAACCCCGACCCCGGAAATCTCGCGATTTTCGGGACTATGCAAATCCCGAAGTCCAGGATTTTTTAATTTTAAGGCCCGGAATTTTCGGGATAATCTCAATCCTGTTTTTGCATAAATCATGTTTTTGACTGTCATCTTCTATATTAAAAATTATTAGAAACTCCCTGTTATAAAAAGTTAAAATTTCTTTGAATAAATATTTTAGTAGATAATATGTATTATATTGTATATACATAATATATCTTATGGCGTTTTTTTTGGGAAAAAATTTTCATACATTGCACTTTTCAATGAAAATTTTGCAATTAAATGTCTGAATTATATAAGTATGTACCTTTTAAATATGCAAAAATAAAATAAATTATAAAACTAAAATATTATTTTTAATATAAAGACGCACATTTGTGCACAATGTTTTCGGGATTTTGTAAGTCCCGGAAATGCCAAGGTTCCGGTTCGGGATTCCGAGACTCTATCACTAAATCCCGAAGCCCGGGATTTCGATTAGCATCTCTTACCAGCAACATCTAGAACAAATAAATTTTTCAAATTCAATTAATAACACAGTACAACAGCCAATCTGGGGGGTGAGAAATTCCAAGTCAGGGTGATGGTACTAGGTCAGTATAGTAAAAACCTCAAAGGGTTTGGCGTTCGTATGTGTCAGTTTTTATTATGATCTTTTAAATTTTTTCCTTAATTTTTTTTTTAAGTTCATAAAAAATTCAAAACGGAAAAAAGGATCAAGTGTTATTAATTTCGTGTAAAGTCACATAACCTATAAACAAAATGCGACATAGATCATAGAAATCGATTAACGCCTTCTGTTTTTATTTACAATTAAGTGAAGGTATCCCATTTTGACAAGAATATTGATATTTGTTTTTATTCAAAAAAGTGTCATTTATCTGGAGCAAATTTCACTTCACTTAATTCACTTAATTGTAAATAAAAGCAGAACGCGTTAATCGATTTCTATGATCTATGTCGCATTTTGTTTATAGGTTATGTGACTTTACACGAAATTAATAACACTTGATCCTTTTTTCCGTTTTGGATTTTTTATGAATTTAAAAAAAAAAATTTAAGGAAAAAATTTAAAAGATCATAAAAAAAACTGACACATACGAACGCCAAACCCTTTGAGGGTTTTACTATACTGACGTAGTACCATCACCCTGACTTGGAATTTCTCACCCCCCAGACAATAATCCCAAAAATGTTCCATAGTGTAATTTTATCATTTTCTTAAATGGCAACACTATCGACTGATGTTCAAATGTATGCCTGGATACGAACGAACGTACGTACGTACGTTTGTTTCTTTTTCTGTCCTGTTTCATAGAAATATTCACTTTTCCGTTTATGGATTTGTTATGTGGCTTCATGGGTATTTTATTCTCGATGTAGAAATTTTTTTCTTGCTTCTAGTATGGAAATTAAACACATTGGTTTTGTGTTCAAGTACGGTTTTTGTCAATGTTAGAGTACAAAAGATGGCCAAACGGATTAGAAGAATATACTTCTTATGTGCGAGTAAGCAAATATGTATGTATGTATATATATATATGTATCTATATGGGTATGTTTGACTTTTTATTAGAATTTTTCTTATAATGCTGTTTAATGGATACGACAGTTATTTCTATATATATATATATATATATATATGTATGCATGTATGTATGTATCTATGTATCTATATATATTGAAGTCAAGTTGCAGAAGTAAACAAATCAAAAATCATTTATGACAGACAGCAAGGGGAAAATGAAAGCAAAAAACACAAAATCACATAAAAATCAAATAAAAATTTAATCGTTTGGAAAATTTTTTATGTTCTCTTCTTTCATACGATAGATTTGACTATTTACATTTATTGTTGTACATCTTTTCAATTTTTATTTGCAAATACACAAGTAATAATATTTTTGAAAAATATCTCAAAATAAATTCATTTAAATAATTTATTTTCAATATTTGGTTAAAGAATTTGAGCACAAGAAAAACAAACAAATATTGGAATTTGTATACAAATACAATGTTTATTTCTATACACATACACAAGTATTTTTATATGCATATTTTTTCCCAAAATATTCATCCTTATTCCAACTGTCAACATCGACGTCACGTCAATACAATACCAAAAATTGCGGCCATTGACTAGCTCATGATATTTCCTAGACCTTAGGGAACAGAAATAGACTGTCAATGGCACACAATTTTTCTCGACAGTACCAATTTTTTGGTATTGCATTGACCTGACGTCTATGTCGGCGGGCCTAATAATTATATTTAGATTTAAGATTTAAATACTTATAGTTAGTTCTTTTGTGAAGATACAATAAATAAATATGTATGTATGTATGTACATACATATATGCAATAAAAAAAAGAAATGTCGACAACTGGAATAAGTGTGCTTATATTGCTAATAAAAATTTTTGGCGATCTCCATTTCCTTAAAGAAATGCTACACTAAAAGTTACTGCAGCAACTGTCCTGACTGAATTTCTATGATATGACCATCCCAAAACTGAAGGCTGAATTCGTTCTTGAGTACTTCGTACATACATACATACATATGTATGTACATATGTATGTAATATAAAAATTTCTAATATTTTATGTTACACATGTATGTACATATGTATGTAATATAAAAATTTCTAATATTTTATGTTACACATGTTATTTATTGATTAAAAAAAGATAATAGATAAACAAAGTCATGATGTAATTAAAGAAAACTAAACAAAATGCTTTAACTTGAAAGTATTATTTATTTCAGGGGTGCCCAAAAGTTCCATATGGAAGAGTAAACACCAATACATTTAAAGAAAAACTAATTTTTATTTAATATTTCTTGTTGTTAAAACCAATACATACAAAGTAAAAAGAAAAAGTGTTGTTGCTTTGCACTTGCGTGTATACAGTGAAGAACGGCAAAAAAAAACTAATAAGACAAAGTTGTTTGTGTATTTCGTATTGCTAGTGCTGAGTGCTGAATGTGTGTATGTGTATTTCATCCCTATCGGAAATTTGGCTAAATTTAAACTAACTTTAAGCTATCTATTTCGCAACTAGTACTGACTGACACTTGGATTACTTTGCAATGTAATCAACTGACTATTTTAACATTGCGATGTCCTAGGCGGTAGTCCATTGTCTCACTCTGCACTACTTTCAGCTAACTTAAAGTTGACTTTTTTAAATTACTTGGTAGTCAGTAAATTAAAAAATTTTTTCTGGGGTTCGAACATGTAACATCACACGTTGTGTACTCAACGCGCTACCACTCGGCTAAGCTGCCATCTAAAATAACAACAGCAAAATGTTAATATAAAACTGAAATGAGTTTTACAGTAGCTGAGAATAAATATGTTGGCTCTCATCAAATTCGATTACGTACTCAACTTAAGAATTAATTTTGGGTTTGTTCTGGATGACTATGCAGCTAGCTTTTAGTCAGTCTAAGAAAAGCTAACTATAAGTTAATTATTTTTGTAGTCAACCACACATTCTCCGACAGGGGTATGCTAGTGCTGAGTGTATGCTGTGAGTATTGAAACACACAGCCTAAAGCATTTTCTTACTTTTATGGTTTTTTATTTTTATTTTTTTTTCCAACAAATTTATATAACAAAATTTCGTGCTGGAAGCTTGCTGGCAGTTTTGAAAAATTTAATAAATAAATGCATAAATCCTAATCGAAATCTAAATAGATTCTTAAAAATATTAGTTTGTAATAATTTAAAAAAAATATATATATATTTCAATTCAATTCTTCTACCCAACTTAAAAACAAATAACACAAACTTCTTGTACAATTAACATTAAAAAGGTTAAAGTACTTTTTTAGATAATATTTCATCGGGTGGTTACTGGTTTGCCGCAGTAATAATGTATTCTTAATATAATACTACCCGACAATTTGTCCGAAAATTATTTCTCCATATTAAAATATAATTAAGCATTCTTTAAATACGAGTATATTGAATGGGCCAACGGTCTACTAGTTCCTAGATAACTGCTGAAAATAAAAAAATATTTTCTTTAGTTCGGTTAAATAAAAAACTAAAATAATATCTCTTTGAAAATACGTCTTGGTATGAAAGTTTCCATTAATACATATATCACAACTTAAACGATGTAGCCTCAAGTGGGCTAACAACAATTTTTAAACTTATAATTTGATGTTGTCATATCCATGTATGAATATATTTTTTAAAAGAACCCTTTTTTGTCTATGAGAATTGGAAGAAATATTTTCATAAGCTTCTGCAAGAGCATTTCCTTCTATTATTTGTTACCTTAGTTGACAATAAATGTTGTAGTTTCACATGGAAATAAGTTATTTATGTGTATTAAAAATGTTTAAAAATGTAGAGGGAAAAGAGATGAGGAATTGAAAACCATTTAAACAGTTTGACTACAATTTGCCTTCAGATTTTTTGGCATAAAGTGACTTTCCTGCAAAAAAAAACAAAATTAAAATTTGTCGTACTATGTACGAATGCATTAAATATATAGAAATTTATAATTTGTATCATTTTCAAATATTATTTAATGACGATTGTTAAAATTTTGGGTAATTTATATTTAATTTAAAGTACTCCAACAGGAGTATGAAGTTCTTTTTCATAAAATGTTTTCCATATTTCTTTTTGCAGTCGTAAATAGAATCCCAATTTAATGTCTATAAATTTCACATATAATATTCGTACTCGTATTCGCGAATATCAAAATTTTACATTCGGCACATCACTAATACATAAATATGTATGTAAGGATCTATGTATTAATATCAGAAATGTAAGTCCACGCGAAGGTTTGTGTATTAAGTACCTATGTGGTTAAGATTATGTTAGGTTACCTTTGACAAGTTCCTGAAAAGAGAAAGAGGGCTTTCAGCTCACTTGAGTCCAAATAACATACCCCTTTGTGAGAGTGGGAAAGGGATAGTGCAGGTACAGATATTTGAAGTGACAGATAGATAGAAAGAAAGCATTCATTGTGTTGTCACTTTATTTTAAGCTATGTAGGCGTTTTTCTTGTTACTTCCCCTCGCCGACGATTCATTGATACGAATTTCGAGGAAGGAGGGCGCTGCGATATGCATTAGCATAAACAATAATATATGTATTTATATCAGAAAAATCTATATGTCGATATGACTGGGTCTAGGCAGCGATTTTACTTGGGCCCTGGAAGGCTGCCCATTGCTTTGTAGTCGATGCACTAACTGCATATAAGAGCGATAATTTACATTATTTGGCAGATTCTAAAATAAATTTAAATTTCCTAGGAGTATAATAATCCTTATGAAGAAATTCGCTTGTTATAAAAAACGTTTTGCACACACGCAGTCATGTTACCCCACATTAGACACAAATGCCAGCGTATATGTTTTCGCTAATGAACCTCCGCTCACAATAATTACTTATACATGTATAGATAATAACCCAATTGGCCTTGTATTCAGGATATTTTTAAGAGTAAAATACAATACAAAACATTCGAACATTATTGTTTAATTAAGGCGGCTTACGTACAAACACTACAGGATAGGAAATGGCACTCAGAATGGAATATAATACAATTAAATTGGCTTACATTTACATTAAGAGGTTTGTTTGTTCTTGTTAAAGGCAGATTTCCGCATTCATTGAAATCGGCCCAGAAAATGAAATTCCACATATTTGCGCCGAAAAAAATTTCCTTCCAGAAATCGACGAGGAAAATCAGCAACGAAAAACGAACAATTTGTCAACGGAACAAAAATAACATGAAGTAGGATTTTTTTCGGAGCTGTAGCAACAGAATTTCTGGAAAATTAATTTAAGACAGTTTCAAAATTAATAAAAGGAAGGAATTAGTCTATTAATCTATATTTTAATTAATCTAACTATGTGGGGATAATTGATTAAGGAAAGAGCCAATAGTGGTTAAGCGCAGAAAGTTTATTTATTTCGTATTATTTTCTTTAAATTTATCTGTCCTGCCATTCAACAACTCCAACTCTTTTAAAAATATCTTTGAATTTTTAGTGGATTATTGATGCTTCGTTGTTTAGTTGGCAGCCAGCTGATGTATTTGCAATTGGAATCATATTATTTACTGCCAAATCGTGAATATCTTTTTTTCTTGCTTTGAATAGCATACATAGATTCCTTTATTAACTGTTGAGCGATGTTTAGGCACAAATTCCACTATTTCCCTTGTTAATTTCATCGAGAGTATAGTTTTCCATATTTTTTAATATTCAATGAATACTTTTTTTATATTTTATATGTTTATATAGTTCGCTCCATAATTTCATTTCAAACTAAACCGATTCAGAAACGAGACACTGGCCAACTATTTTCAGTCTCAGTTTTCTTTTTCGGCTCTGATTCGACCTTCTATAAAGAAAATAGGGCATTCGGATTACCGATCATGGCAAATGGAGGAATTTATTTTAAACTAAAATTATGCTTGCAAAGTAGTTTTTCATTGTACTTTTTATTATATTAACAAAATCGTTATATATTATTTTGCACAAAAAATTTAAAAATTTGCAAGGAAAGGATAAAAAAAAAGAAAATCAGATATTTTTAGAATTAATTGAACTGTAGTGAATTTTAATCAGAAATAATTTCTTAATCAGGCTTGACTTCAGTAATTTCAATTCTTATTGAATGAAATATTTTTATTAATTAATGTGAGTATCTAAAGAAGAGAAGAAAAATTAAACTAGACTTTATAGCTGGGGGAAATACCGATATTTTTCTGTGCAGCCACGCACTTCATCAGCACCCATGTCTATCTACTGGGGTAGAGATTATTATTAACATCAGCTATTTAACTTAAATTTCTATGAAATGGAATATGAGAATTGATTGTGTATACAATTATTGATTTGCCTTTGGCAAACATATTTGTAAGTATCACTATTCATTTTCTGTTTTTCCATTTTCTATTAATTTAGCACGAAGTTATATCACTCTACCTATGTATGTTTAACTATTACTTACTTATGTATCTTTTTACGATCATCACATTAATTATTTTTACTTATTCGATGCACCATCGGTACATACATATAAGTATTATTGTAGTGGCTTTATGTTACTTTGTTTTTGCTTTCTACAGTTGACTTCGCTTTCCAGCGAAAGTTAAAGAAAATCTTTAACTTTTTGCTATATAGGGTGGTTTGCATATCCTCTAATTAAATAAACCAAGCCAAACAAAAAATCCCTAAATTTTCTCCAAAAAGTAGAAAATTAAATCCTACAGGATAAGTCCAAAAATTGTTAATTAATAACGAGAAGACATATAAATGGCAGCATTCAGTGAATATTTTATCAACAGGGGTATATTATATATCTATAAGAAATCTAATATCGCACATAATTGTGTGTGCGTTCTTTCATCTTTATTGTGTAAATATTATGAAAACTATTGTCAAATGCTTAGTTTTGAGATTTAAAACTCATATAGAACTTTTAATTGGTTTCATTATGGTTTTGTATGACAAAATGAGAAATATTAAAATAAATAGCTTTAGGCCTAACAAGCAGAATGGAACAAGGATTATATATATATATATATACATATATATATATATATATATATATATATATGTATATACATATATAGGTATATATTTTTTTTAGTAATTATTACTATTCACATGTATGTATGTACATATATGTATGCATATGCATATGTTTTTATTTACTTGTACGGATCGAATATTTGTTTTGTTGACTTTCGTTAATTACGAAATTTTATTGTAGGGTTTGTTATTTGTACTTTGTTGTATTTAAGAGATGTGTTACTACTTTTAATAATTTATAAACTAACTGAACAACTTATGAAACATGAGTTAATTTTTTATTTTTGTTTATGTAACAACAAAAGCAATATTGAAAAATATTTAAAATTGTTGTTTTTGGTTTTCATACAAATTCTTCACCGAAGAAAAGCAAACAAGCTCAGGCTTTGCTTGGATTTTATTTTTATAATTTTTAGAATTTGCATGAAAAAAAAAAACAAAGTTTAAATAAATATTTATTTTTTCTTTTCAATAAATATCACATTGGTGACATGATTCAGACAATTAGGCTCTAATTTAATAAATTCTTAGCTACATGCCTGACAAATTTTTCTGTAATTCTGTGGGTTTGAAAGGAATCTGACATAGTACATCCATACATATAGTACTATCAAACTACACATACATACATACATACATACTTATACTATTATTTACGAAAAGGCCGGTTATAATTCACTTGCATATATTTGCTATAATTCTTTGCTCTGGAACAAAACAACTCCAGCAATTTTATTTAGAACATGTTTTTTCACGCAGACGCGTGACAGAAGTTAACAAGAGAACTGATTTTGAATTTTGAGAGAGTTTCATCAGATAAACGAAAAGTTGCCCTTAAATTTTAAGGCTTGAAAGTAAATCGTATATTTTAATTCACCGAAATATGCTCTTGGGAAGTAAATATTTGAATGAGTGTGTGTGCACAATAACAAAAACCAAATTGATATAAACAAAAATTAAAAAGTCTTTTAATGGTTCAATATTAAAATATAAAATGTTTTTAAATACTCTTAGAGTAAACAAATGTTTTTGGGGAGGATTTTTTGTTTGAAGCATAAACTTCAAAACATAATAAAATCTTTGAAACAACATTGTTAAATGAAAAGAATATTGGGTCTTATTATCATGCAAACTACATAAGTATATTAATTGGATTGTACATTAGAAAGCACTATTTGTATACCTTAATTATAAAAGTTATTTAGTAGTACTGTGTATAATTCCAAATAAACTAAATAAGCGAATGTTTTTGAAAGATAAAATAAAAAGAGTAATAAAAATTAATTAAGAACACTTGTCTCAAAATAGTTCATTAATAATTTTTTTAAATAAAATAAGTTCTTGTAAAGGAATTTGTGTTATTATTCCTTTAATACAATTTGTTAACTGAACCTCATATCAAAGAGCCTCAAAGTAATGCGCAGCCAGTGTTCCCAGTTTAGGGAACTTATCTTCAGGTCTGGAGTTTTATTTTCGTGATTGGGAATGACAATGTCATACATGCACATATTTAACGCAGCCTACTTTTTCTTTACATATTCTTCCCAGATATTATGTTTTTAATATTAAACAAGATATGGGAAAAAATACTCGTATTCAAAAGTAGAAATAATGTAAGAGTAAGTTCATGAGGAACCCTGTCTGTGCGCATTCTGAGAAAACTCTTTTGTTCTTTCAACAAACAGACGGCATACATATGTATGTAAGTATCTCTTTGTAACCTCGTTAGTGGTTTGGTTTTTTTCTCTGTTATTACATGATTTTCAAACTATGTATGGTCTTTTTTTTGGAGGGCATTTCTAGTTATGTATTTCTGCGAAAATTTCAAAATACAAATACATCAAATACATTCGTACACACACACACACACACACACACACACACACACACACACACTGTGCAAAATGATTTTAGTTTTTACAAAACATTTCATCTCTTACGCCATCTCATTACTGGAATTAAACTGTGTGGATGCTGTGATGATGCTTTTTGCAAACAGACATAGTTTTATAGCATCGTGATGTATTTTGCGAAAAATTACATTCATCTCTATCCGCATCATAAACGTTGTTTAGTGAGAGTTTGCGATCCCGCGGGTACGGTCGAATTATACGGATTATTTTCGGATGCTGCTGCATACTTGTGTTATTGCAATTTACTTAAATCTTACAATTACTTGCTACTTTCTTATTGAAATGTACAGCAACAAAAAATAAATAATTTTTAACAAAAATCCATCTGTGTAACTAATTCCACAAATAAATATATTTAAAAGCATAAAAAAATATATAAAATTTAAACATGATACAGTGCAGACAATTGAATATGAAATTGTATATTGTGAATCAAAATATTAGTCGCTAATTGAATGCTTTACAAATTATCAAAAAAAAAGCATAGACGGTCAGAAAAAAAGTGAAAACAATACCACAACAAATTTACAAAATAAATGTTAAATTTTAAAAGTAATAAAAAGTAATCCAAAGTGTACACATATAAAAATTACTTAAAGTCATTATTTGTATGTGATAATGTGTATATGGGTAATTCCATTCTGGCGTTACATGCCATTTGCACGACAAAAGGTTGAAAAAAAAAGTTTTAAAATTGTGTTTGAAAAAATTTTTTCTTACATTTGAGAAGTGATTAAATAGGTCTATATTCAGTGAAAAAATTATAACAATCACACCTAAGGATTTCAAGATATTCGTAAAATATGACCTGGCGTTACGTTACAAAAACCAGAAGTGGGGTTTGACTTGACTAACAAAATTGCTTAACTCTGCGAATTGGCCAAGTATTTTTATACAAAACTTTTTTGTTAGGACTTGGACTGATATACACTTATTTTCCAAGCTTCTAGATTAAAAAATCTTTTTCCCCAAGAAAACAAATCTGTTGGTGAACTTTAAATTTGTCCGTCATGGTGGACTTTTTTTTGGAAGTGCCCATATACGCAAATGAAGATTTTTATGAATTAAAACAAATTAAAATCAATAAATTTATGCAACTTATCCCTCACCAGCTCTCAAGAATGTCACAACCACACTACCAGCATTACTAAAGTAACACTTTAGCTATGGAATAATTCGACTTGAATTTAATAGAACGCACTACTTTGTATTCTTTCGTAGGATTATTCTACTTGCTACAGTATAACCTCGCTTAAACCAACTGATTGATATACATACGTACATCAATATATTGCGCCAGCTGAAAAGTTGTATATTCATGAAATAACTGAGGATCAAATTTATTTGGAATAGCTACACACATATAATTATTTCATATTAAAAAATTTAAATTTGATACATGTACATTCATACATGCAAAACATTATTTCTGTTGTTTTCATTAATAACAGCGTATGTCCAAAAATTTAATTTTTCAGGAGACCCAATGATTTATTTTTGAAGCTGCTACGCTATCACATAGATATAGGTAATGACAATATTCCAACTAATTTTTAGGAAATATTTGCTCAATTCACAATCTATTGTAGGAGTCATAGTTCGTACAAACGCTTTTAGTAATTTTTATGTAAATATTTGTTTATAAACATTTATTGAAATTACCAACAACCCATGTACGAACTACGACTTCGATAATAGGTTGTGAATTGAGCAATTACGAGTATAAACATCGAAATTCTGTTCCGACAAAACTAGCTATGGCAATGTAAGTGATTGCAACTGAATAAAAATAATTCCCGTGCAAACCCCAAGATGATATACATATGTATGTAGGTGGTTTTTGTCAGAAAAATATTTTTATATACCAACATGCGGATTTATATCCCGCATAACATAAGACTTAAAATAAGGATAAAGACAAAAAAACAAACACACAAGTGATTATTATTAACTAAAAAAATATCAAAAAATTATTTTGAAATATGTTCAGATAAAACCACGTAAGTGGTGCTGTTTTTTATTTGTAAGACAATAATTCTTTTACAAGTCAATGTTTGTTATCCTACGTAAGTGTTGAAACTTAATTGAAAAAACGTAGCAGTTGTGTTGTTGTGTTAGAAAAAACAATGATATACGGCCATATCACACAGTTCAATTCCGTTCGGAATCAGAATTGAATAAACCTCAAAATGTTAAGCCCTAGCCGGAGCATACCCCAGCATACCCCAGCATACCACCGCTTCCCACAATCTGGACACACCTGACAAGTTTCCGTATTTTAGCTTTCTTTTTTAGACACCACCTTCTACAAAAATGGGGTGGATTGAATTCCGATTCCGAACGGAATTGAACTCTGTGACATGGACGATAGATACATATTTAAAAAAAAATTAGACCTTTATAAAAAGAATTTAAAATATAACAATTTGACATCATAAACTCGAAATGAGAAAAATTTAACATAATTTGTTATTAATGAAAACCACTGAAATTTTGATACTGAGACCGCTGTTATTAATGAAAACCACAGATATAAACAATTTGACATCATATGCTCGAAATCAGAAAAATTGAAAATGCGTTGTTGTATTAATGAAAACCACACATACTTTTAGACACGATTAACTTAGATAGTGGCATTAAATAAATTTTTCGGAAGCAGCAAATTTTTTGATAAAATATAAAGTATTTTAAAACCAGGGGATTTTGTTTAAATTTAAATTTTCAACTGGCAGCTGCTTCTACATATACTGAGGAAGTAAAAACTTTGTTAAAAATAACAAAGTATTATGTAAATAACTTATGCCAACACTTTAACAAAAGAACAACACCTGTCGCACTTTAGAATTATTATTATTCGCAATAAAAAGTAAATTTTGAAGAAAAAAAATAGTACAAGACTCTGAAAAGAACAATATCTACAAGATTAAGTTTTCACTTTGTATACTCGTACTAATACAGGCTGTTTTCTACTTTCTTTTTTTTTAGAATTAAAAAATCATAAATAAAATCAACGCCAATATTGTGATTCAAAAAAATACTTTTTTCTTGTAGATAAATTAATTACACTATGATACGAGTAATCCAAAAACGTTTATTATTAGAGAAATACAAAGTAGAAGATTTTTAATAATTTATTTTCGTTAATAAATATTTATCGTTTTAAAGCAAGTTGAGTATTTGCTCCTACAGACGGAAATAAAATCAATAATACATTTTGTATTTATTAAATATGTATGTATATACATATGTATGTATGTATGTATGTATGTACATGCACAAACAATAATGAGAGTGCATATCGTGAATCGAAATTCGGAAGCTCTGAATTTTGTGGGAAGATCAATGGCGTTGATATTTTGTAGAAACTTTAGATATTTCACTACTTAGAAAATATATTTTAAATTTGTAATTTCCGATTTTTGCGAAAAGCATTATTTTTAAATAAAGTTACATATACTTTGTGTTCAGCTAACGCCACTTGAGTTATTCAAGCATAAATTTATTAATATGCATGCAGTTATTTATATTTGCATATGTATGTATGTGTATGTATGTATTTTTGAATGACGTCTAAAGTCAACAAATAAAAGTTTACAAATTGTATGTATTTATGCATACATACATATGTATGTATGTATGTACATATGTGCATTTGAACATACAGTGAGAAGCATTATAATATAGGCAATATAACAAAGATAAGCGTTTATCAAATAAACATCACGAGCCACTGAAATTAAATTTAGATCGTGCTGTACAGAACGAACAATTTTTCTATGTTCCAACAGTTGCTTCAATTGCTAAAATTAATTTTGGGAATTCATGCGGAAAAGAGTCCTAAGAAAAACAAAAGTTGTTCAAAGGATACCATTTGTTAGTGTGAACTTTAACGAGAGCACATTTCTAAAGTGCAGTCAGTATTCACGGTCAAAATGCATGTCACAAGCATCACCGTTTACGTGTGCATGATGTGCTCTGCATAAACGAGAAATGCATTGCACGATAAATTAATATTATCTTATTCATAAGCTAAGTGCAAACCAGTTGTCAAACTACATACAACAACTTTTTAGGTATAGAATTTGAGAGGTCGATGATATAACCTATTTTTGTATTGCAGACATGTGTGTGAGAAAAATCCAAAAATTTTGATTTTGCTTCAAGGAATGTTCGGTGTGACATATAGAAACAAAATTTCATTAATATTATTATAATGCAGGTCATGCATGCATTTTAACCGTGAATGTTGGTATGCTTACGCGTTTTTCATTCGTCATAATTTAGTCTTCTTCCATCAGTAGTTCAATATTACATGTCCATTTTACGAACGAAAGCAAATTAAATTTTTTTTAAGTCCGATATTAAGGAAGCTGCTTTAAGCATGCATGCCAGCTATAAGTGTCAGAAACCTTTACTTTATAGAAAGTATCATGGATAAAAACGTTTACCGTGAAATTCTGAAGACTTACATATGTTAAGGAAAGTGCACGCAAGTTGGGCATTGGTGATAATATTAAATAGCAAGGAACTGACAACTTACACAATGTCGATTTTCAGTGTAATAACAGTTTTTAAATTCATGCGAACTTTCTATTAATGTTTCTTTAGTTGTAAAGCTGAAGTTATTTATATTTGATACATTATGTTTTCAAATACATACAATATACAAATGGATAATTTATTGCAATATATGTAGATATATATTTCAAAAAATGCATTTTTGGAATTGGTAATGCAGAAAAAATCTTTCAGCCGTATTACGTATGAATATTCGACTCGACTTACGTAATACGGGTGATTATATCATTAATAATCTTGAAGATTTAAGAAATTTCAAAATGTGTGGTTGAAGTCTACTGACGATTTGTTACAGCAACAATGAAATGCATATAGACATCGCTGAACCACCAGCAAATAAATTTCAAATTAATAATCTTGTGTTAAAATTGCATATAAAAGGCAGGTATATGTACTTTTTGAGTTGCAATTAAATTCAAAATGTAAAACTAATTTTCTGCAAAACTAGCTTTTCTGAGTTAAGGAGCGATATATTCTTAACAAATATTTTGATAACTACACTTATATTTTTTTTCCAAATCTGTTACTTTTTTTTAATAACTTGCTCGACTTTTCATGTGAGCCATTGTGTGTATGCACAGGCATACATCTATATATATATATATATATATATATATATATATATATATATATATATATATGTATGTATGTATGTATGTTGACACAAAAATATTTAATCACAATGCTATTCATAATTTTAAAAACCAAACAAACGGAATGCAGCATTTTGTCATTTAAAGTCAAATTGGTTTTAGAACATTTTGAGAGTGATTTAATCCTCTTAATTTTTGTTAATGTTATGTAATAAATAGCCTTATGTGTAGTAAATCCGTGACAATAAGGAAAAATTGCTTGAGTTATATTTTACTGTTTTGTAGGTGAAAAGTTTTCTCCACAACGGGTCTCACTAGCAAAATTGGCAACGTGTAACAGTTATTCAAATTTTCCAAAAGATTTTAGTTTATATTTTGCAATTTGTCTCCAATTTTTTTTAATAAAATATTTTAATGGTGACATTTTTAAAAAAAAACACTCTTTGAATTTCTTTTACGTAAATAAATTTACCGACCAAGTTTCAATAAAAAAAAATTACTCAGCTATGTTATCTCTGTCACCTGTAAGCCAATTCGCCATGGCTGATGTAGATAGATATTCATTGTTATGTGTGGTGTACAAGCTGTTGATAAATTTTTGCTATACATACGGCCGTAATATTTTTAATTTTTCACCTGATGCCGAATATTAATTTTTTACATTTAGCTATTGAAATCAGAATTGAACTCAGACAATTGTGAAGACAGTTTAAGTTCGGCTAGGTGTGATATACGAGTAATTTACCATAACCACATCAAACAGATTTTCAATCTAAATTTTGGCCGACAATACATAATTTATTTTATAATAATAACATAATAAAGTTTATTTATTCAACCCACTAGATTTAATTGTTGTAATTTGCTTTTAAATAAAATCTCATAACAGTGTACTTTAATTAGCTGAGAGAACTTCTAAATTTCAATTCAATGCTTGTTTTTTTTCGTTCCTGCTTAAGGAACTCATCAGTAGATTTCAACCAAAAAAATTTTGAAATAAGCTTATAGACTTTGTACGTTTATAGTAAGACTCTTATTTTAATACGTTATTGAGAATTACATATACAAACCTTTTAAGTTAAAAAAAAGTTTGTCATAAGTAGAACAAAAATAAGCAAATTAATAGACATGTGCATGGTTAGTAAAAAAAACAAATAACACAACGGTAAGACTGTTGTAAATTAATGTTTTAAATTTGTGAAATTTGGCCTAGCGGACCCGGCCAGATAACTTTTTTTTTTGAAAATGCTATGCAAAACATCGAGTGTAGCTTCGGCTGTGTGGCACGTAGCGCCGTCCTGTTGAAACCAAATGTTGCCAATATCCTCCTCTTCAATTTTTGTGAACAAAAATTCGTTCAACGATCGCCATTGACTGTAACGGCCACTCCTTGGTCATTTTCGAAAAATGACCCAATTATGCCTCTGGACCAAAATCCGCACGAAACAGTGATTCGTTTTGGGTGCGTCGGCTTTTCAATGTATGCGTGCGGGTTTTCTGTGCCCCAAATGCGACAATTTTGCTTGTTTACATACCCGCCAAGATCAAAATGAGCTTCATCTGAAATGATTTTTTTGGCAAAATCGGCATCTTCCGTAAGCAATATTTCCCAGCGTTGTTCAAGCGTATACACAATCATATTCGTTTAGCGGAAGGATAAAACTACCCACCAAAAAACTTTGCCTACTAGAATGCAAAAATGTGTATGTACTCCTCAGTCGTAAGTACTTACAATTTGACTGAATAACCCATTATTTTTGTTTGAGAAGTTCAAGTTATTTTTTGCTTACAAATATGCAAAATTTTATAGATTAATTTTTGCTTAAACTTATTCTAAATTAATTTGCTAGTTTTTCTAATTAAAATAATTTTCACGATCAATAATATTTTCTCTAGATATATTTCCTTATTAACTGGAAAACACTACAATAAGTACTTTCACGTAATGATGTAAATAAGTTCTTATTTCATTCATTACAAGGCAGTCATTATTATGCACATAAAATAATTACATAAATAAGTATCAGTCATTACTTTGTAAGCCATTAAAAGAGTACTACCCATTACAAAATTTCGAAAATTTTTTGCTGGGTAATTATCTGTCAAATCAGACATGAGCTAAGTGTTACCATTCACGAAATAAGCACTAGTTGAAAAAAAAACGTTACATGGCGGACCCTTTATAAAAAGCTTGCAGTAAAATAGAGTAACATGAATGAAAACAATTCACATACTCCATTTGCATTGAAAAATATGTGTGTAGAGCTGAAGTTTGCATTAATTGGCACCCCGCACAGTGGAGCAAACACAAGAAAGCTGATGATGAAGATGTTGCTGCCTTTGAAAACAGCACTGTGTTCAATTCTGCTAGTGCTTATCATAATAATTTATAATTTACAATTACACATTTAAATTTTTAGTGCAATTTGTTCTTTAAAAACTATAACATGTTATTTTGTTTACAGAGCGATACGAACTTTATCCTAATCGAATCATACATCAATAGTTAAAGTATATTAGATTATTGTTTCGCTTTTATTTTTCCAATTAATTGAGTGTATGTGTAATTCTAAAATTAAATAAATCAATTACAGCATAATCGACGACAGCAGATATGGTTATGGTTATGACATGGCACGTCTCACAAGCCTATCCAAATAATTTTTAAAAAGCGCACTGCTTATATAAAAAAGTACTTAATGAAATATTTTTTAAATTTATACAAAGACAAAACTAACTTTAAAGTTAGACTGTATCTATACCACCAATTATTTAAAATAAGTAAATCTATATTATAAGAGTACTTTTGGCATATTCCCTGAATCCCGGGATCACGCTCCATAGAAATAATAAACATTAAATTTGCCAGGCATTAACAATAATTCGATTAGAAAGCTTAAAACACTCACTAAAACACATCTTATATAGATAAGTACTCGAATGTTAATTCAAATTGGGCTCTAGAACAAGAACTTTACTTTTTTTAACTTTTAGTTTTTAAATTCGTTAAATGTTTTTTCTAATACGAAAAATTTTATATAATATCAAAAAAGTAAACTTACAAATATAAGTACATAATAACATAATAGTGAATAAAAACAAACATAAAATAAAAAATTCTCGAGGTTTGTGATCGATAACAGATCAGTAGATTTGTTCTTAAAAAACGTCCATACAATTGAGTTTTCCATGTAAAACAATTTTATTAAAAACAAAAAAGAGAATAATGATTTCAATAAATTGCTTTAAAACCGGGCACCGAACATAATGGTTTATTTTTTCTTTCTGAAGAAAAGGCTACTAGAAAATAACCATTATCTACTTTAGGTTATTATTAACCATTATCGTGAGATATCCATATGTTATTATGACCGTTTTTTAACTTTCCCAAAGACATTTTAATATCTTGTCCTAGAAATGCATCCACTACATCTAAAATACGATGTGTATTCTTGTAGCGATAACCGAAAAATAAAAATGCTTTCGACAATGGTCATTTTTGGTAACTAAAAAACTTTTTTGGTTGCTCTAATAGTTATTTATAACAAAAAAATATTTCTCACTTATATTGGTTACGATTATAAACATTATTTAAATTCATTAAATGGTTAGAAAAATTTTCGCAATTTCTCTGATAACTGTTATGTTCCTGCTTAAAACATCAATTTATGTGACAAGATATATCTATAAATATAAAATTGTTTAGAAAAAACGCTACTCGCAATAAATTTTCACAAATGCCAAAGTGAAAGCAATTGTTTTCTATATGTAAAATAGTCAACTATTTGTTTTATTATTTCCCGGGATCCCGCAGAGAAAATCCCGGGAAATCGGGAAATTTTAAAACTGGAAAAAAACCTAGTTAATACTGAGCATTGCATTAGAATATTTTCCTTCTTTGTATATAAATTAATTTTCATTCCAACTTTTACTAAAAAAGAGAGTAAAAATATTTTGGATTTTGTGAATATTTATGATGACTGATGATGAAAGTCTCTAAAATCTTTGCACAATTACGAGTACACGTTCACACATTGTTGCTTTGAATTTCACATTGGAACGAATGAATGAATGGTTGGTTACCAGTTAAATACCGCAGCAAAGTATGAATGTAAATTTACGAACACAAATTTACATTTTTTATTATTAAATATGACTTTGTTTTCGTTTTTATAAATTTAGCACACATGTAAATGCAAATGATTCTACACACACACATATGTACTTACATACTAGTGATGTGCCGAATATTCTCGAATACGAATACGAATAGGAATATTTAAAACGACATTCGCTAATATGAATACGAATACATACGAATATTATATGTGAAAACTTTAGACATTTAATTGGGGTTCTATTTACGTCTGCAAAATGCAATATGAAAATTTTTTATAAAAAAGAACTTCATGGTCGCGTATATTAAAGTTAATAAAGAATATTCACAATTTTAATCGTCGTCTTAAATAACGTTTTAAAATTATACAACACACAAATTTGTACAATAATTAAATGGATTCTTACACCGCATGACAATCATTTATTATTAATTTTTTTTTTTGCAGAAAAATCCCTTTATACCAGGGACAGTAACGGTTTTAAGTTTTATTTAAAAAATGACTTTTTAATCATTATTTCTTGAGTTATTTTCTGAGTTTAATTTATTCCTCAGAAAATACAGGGTGTTTTTTTAGAGGTATAGAACTTCGAATTGAAATAAAACACAAGAAAATCGTTTTAATGTCCATCAATTTGGCTTTATTGGAAGGATAATTTTATGCCATTAATGTTTAAATATGATTTCGGGCATGTGGCCGCCGCGACTGGCTCGAATAAAGCCAATTCTACAGGTCCAATTTTCAACCACTTTTTCGAGCATATGAGGCCGTATGTTGGCAATAACGCCACGAATGTTGGCTTCCAAGTCCCCTAACGTTTCTGGTTTGTTGGCGTAGACGAGCGACTTCACATATCCCCAAAGAAAATAATCCAATGGTGTCAAATCACACGATCTTGGTGGCCAATTGACAGGTCCATTCCGCGAAATTATGCGCTCATCGAATGTTTCCTTCAATAAATCGATTGTGACGTGCGCTGTGTGGTATGTAGCGCCGTCTTGTTGGAACCACAACTCATCCACATTCAAAATCTTCAAAATCTTCCATAAAGTTGATGGACAAAGCTCCAATTGCTGTGCACGGTGGCGAATCGATTCATTCGGGTCCTCTTCAACACTTTGCTCTACAGCGGCAATTGTTTCTTCGGTGCGCACTGTTCGACGTCTCTGCGGATGCGTATTATCAAATAGAGTACACGTAGTGCGAAAACGATGCATGGTTAACCGAATTAATTGCTCTGATGGACGATTATGTCGACCATAAAATGGACGGAGCTTGCGGTAAACTTCGCGAACTGAACCATTATTTTCGAAATAAATTTGCACGATTTGCAAGCGTTGTTCTTTTGTCAACCTGTTCATGATAAAATGGCAAACCAAACTAAATATTAATCACTTGACAGCTGACAAAATGGCCGCCAGTTAAAAAAGTGATGCCAACTTAAAGTTCTATACCTCAATAAAAAACACCCATTATAAGCTATTTTTTGATTTTTATTTCTTATTAGAAAATAAAAGTTAATTCTTTCTTGATTTGTTAAATTTCGTTTTTTAATGAAATATTCTTTTATATAAAATATTCGTATTCGTCTGAATTTGGCGAATACGAGATACGAATACGAATATCTAAATATGGGCGAATATTCGGAAATTCGAATACGAATACGAATATTCGCACATCACTTGTGCATACACACTAATCAAACATTATGTAGGACTAGATACAAATTGTCGTCAAAAATGTTTAAGTGCGACCAGCAACGTATTAAATGAAATGTTTACGATGAACTTTGGTTTTTATACACATAAAAGTGTAATTTTTAAGAATCGCCATGAAAGCAGCGACAGAAAATTACTGTCACGATTATGATGATCTATGACTGAATATTTCCAAACAAATGAAATGTTTGGTGCTCCACACAAGACGTATTTTTGGACCATAAATAATGATGAATTTTAAAAGTATTTTGCTCTAGTAGTGCTCGAATTATTATATTATTCTCCACAAATTTTTTTGTTTTTATTTTTTAACTATTTGCTCGAATCCACAATATAAATTACTTGGTGGAAGAAATATTCATACAGGTTGGCTTCGCTTTGCAAGTGCTTCTCTCACCACAATTCACATTTAGGAACACGAGAAAACCTCGATCTTATACCATTTTTGATGAACATATGTATTTTTTCCAAAACCTAGATTTTTCTGTTACTTATGTTTTTAATGGTATAATTTATTTATGTCAACCAGGTGCAGCGTCACCTGGAACTGCCCCTGAGTTCAAAAGACGATAGAAGTGAAGCCCTTGTGGTGGAACTTCAAGGTCTCATCAGAGGCTACTTCTGGTTCCACGGGTACCAGCTGCCCGACAGTCAAGCTTCTCTAGGAGTTTGGGTGTATGTAGCGGTCGTCAGGATCCTTTGCTAAAAGATCGAGTTCGTCCTGGGATGATTTTGAGCTACGTGGACTATACACTGGATTGTTAACGACACAGGCATGAGTTCATTTCTGATGAGTGGTTGAGCTGTGCCGGCAATGGTGAGGAATCCTCTTGGAGACCTCGCTGTGGGTGTAAGCAGTTACACCTGCGCCTGCGGCGTGAGCACTTGGAGAATTGTACGTGGTGGCTGTGGTTGCTACCAAAAACGATGGGAGAATAGTTTTGGCTTACCAATGTTAAATCAATACTAGGTGCTGTTGCCATACAACAGATAGTAATGTCTTGACAAAGAGTTTAGATAGCTCAAAGTACCTCAGCAAGGTACTTGAACATAGTACAGGAATAACTATATTCAAAGATTGCAACCTATGTGCCTTGTGGAGTGGGCACATGGTTCATTCTGAAGGGTGCATGGGGGTGATGGTTGGCGTCTTACCTACACCCGGTGTTTAGACCACCGTGAGATAAGGCCGTAAAGGCAGGTGCTCACGTTAATCTAAAACACATCTGTCGAATGATACTCATTTTGATATAGCGTGCCGATTTTTTATTTTTTTCGAATCGTATGTCATATCTTAGTGACACTCCCAGGATTAATGCCCTAATTCAATAAGAAGATTTAGGACGTTTTTGTTTGAAAATACTTTCGAGTTCTTGTTTTTGAATTCTCTAAAGTATTTTCTTCAAAAATGGTTGTTGTCTTTGATAATAAAAAATAAAAATCTTACTACCATTTTTTTAAAACAAAAAAATTATATTAAAGTATTAAGCCTAGATTCCACTATCGGCACAATGTATCGATTTTCGTCGGCTCACTGCAATAAAGTTCTAAGTAATAAACAAAAATGGCCTTATTTCTCAATTAATTCCGAAATAAGTCTATATGGCTTTATTACCAAATGCAGTGTAGTGCCATTATGTCCTTTTGTTTCAATTAGTTGAGAAATACGGCCAATTTAGCTTACTACTTATGACTTTGTTTCAGTGAGCCGACGAAAATCGGTACATACAATAGTTTGAAAAATATATGAATAAATATGAGTTGGGTATAATTTTTGGAACAAAATCATACAGTAAATACACGAACCTTCACAACTGCGGCTTTTTTCGTCCATAGACAAGAGGATACAATCGTCGAACAGAATTAGGGCATAAAACAAGTCGATTGATGTAAGAATCATCAAAATCGGTCCACGCGTTCGGATTATATATAACGCATACATATAACACAATACCCTTCTTTGCGATGCGCAGTCGGGTAAAACATAAGCTTTATCGCGGTTGGAGTATTTTGTCTTCGTCTATGACTATTTTGTCATAGACGATGTGTTCTTTAGTATTGTACAAAAACGACAAAGTCGAAATAAGCTACCACCAATAAGATCGAATGACTTATTTAATTTACAAATTTCACGCTTTATGTATCTATATATAAATAGGCAAGTGAAAAAAGTTAAGAACCATTTTAACTGACTTAAACTCAACGTATTCGCTTGATTTTTTTTTTGTTAGATAGATTGACAATAGGTGCAGTGCAGAATGTATTTTTTCTTCTACATTTTTGTGTCTAAGATAGTTAAAAACAGTTAAGAATATTAGCCAATCATAAAGCCATGATTTCTCTTTCTCTCTTAATTTGCTAAAAAAAATAAAACTTAAAAAAAAAAAATTAAACCGACTTCAAAAATAAGCACTAAAAAGCTACAAATAATATAGATCTAGTTAAATAAAAGATTTTTATATATGTTACCTACAGTGCCGTTTGAAGTTGGTGCCAGCAACATTGGTAACTAAGCACATACATATGTACATAAAAATTACTTGCAGTTTTTTACCGGTCATGTTCCTATGTGTTTAGTACCAGTATTGTATTCCTGGCACCAACTTCAAACGGCACTGTAGGTAACATATATAAAAATCTTTTATTTAACTAGATCTATATTATTTGTAGCTTTTTAGTGCTTATTTAGAAATATGGTCCAGTTTTGTAAAAATCGATTAAGTAAAAACACGTGATATATAGTAAAAGCACGTGAAATTAAGTATTAAATTTATAGGGCGTGGCTACGCCCCTTTTTTTTAAACAAGATTGTGTATTTTTCAGAGTTCAAGGTGTGTGCCAAGTTTCGTCAATATTGGTTAAATACAAGCACATGAAATATTATACTAAAATTTAATAGGCGTGCCCCGCCCACTTTTTTAACGCAATTTTGTGCCTTAATTAAAGCTTAGGGTGTATGCCAAGTTTCGTAAAAATCGGTGAAATAGAACCCTGTGAAATATAATATAAAATTTTAATGGGCGTAACCCCGCCCATTTTTTTTAAATAAGATTGTGTCTATTTTAGAGCTCAAGGTGTGTGCTAAGTTTTGTAAAAATCGGTTAAGTAGAACCACGTGTAATGTTAAAATACATTTTAATGGGCGTAGCCCCGCCCATTTTTTCAACTTAAAAATTTTGAAATTACAAGAACCAAAGATGTTTGCTAGGTTTCGCAGCAATCAAATGAGTACAAGATCATTAAATCAAATTTAAAAAATTGTGGGCGTGACCCCGCTCACTTTTTTCAAATGGGACCAATGGGAAGCTATACCCTCTCAGACAACAAAAAAATTTTTACAATCGGTTTAAAATGCACCGAGTTATGGACCTACACACCTAAAAAAAAAATAGAGACGAATTGTTAACCTCCTTCTTTTTTTGAAGTCGGTTAAAAATTACAACAATTTGGCTTGGCAACTCCATAAACTCAGAAGGAAAAACGTATTTTATTTGTTCATTGTATTCTTATTTCCATCTTTCTATGTACTTAAACGATTATTGCTGAAACTAATAAAATTTGGATATTTAAATAACGAGTGGTACTGTATTATTTTTCTTTAGATGCTTAAAAATAATATATTTTTTTAATTATTAATAACTTTGATTAAAGTTAAATTCACCTACAGCACAAAGTAAGTTTTTTATTTTTGGTTTATTTTGTGTGCGTTTTGTTTTTGTTCATTGTTTTTGTTCATTGTTTTCATTATTTTTCTGTGCTTTAAATTACTGAACATACTGGAATGTTGGAATATGATGGAATGTTGGAATATGATGGAATGTTTATATTATTAGGCTAGCATATTCGTACATACATATGGGGTCTTTCTTAAAGAATAGGGAATAGAAACTTTTTTTGTAACAAACGTTTTAATGGGGAGTCTAAAACTTTAGAGAAAAAGCGTTCAATGAAAAAATAAACGAATATTTTTGTTTTGGGCAATAATAATGAATATGAAGCGAAAACACTAGGAGCAAATATCTAATTACATTTATAGTGGAGTTAATGTCGACGTCGTTGACGGCGTTTCAACGCCGAAAAAGTTGAAACAGATTGAACTTTTACGGCGTTGCAACGCGTTGAGATTAACTGCTCTCATACAATTTCATACGATTCAACTTTTTTTTTGACATTTGACGCCGTCGACGACGTCGAATTAACTCCAGGGTTAGTTCAAAAAGTGAACAACTTTTTTTAAATAGTTTGCTTAAAATCTATTCTTATTTATGACGATAAATGAAATTTTAAATTCGTATTTAGTAGTTAAGAAAGTGGTTTAAGAGAGTGGTTTACCTTGGAGTTTATACATATGTATATTTGAATATAGTTTTTAAATTGTGTTTTAAATTCAGATGTAGCACAGCATAATTGTTGCTAACTTTTTGATATTTTTTAGCTAAAAATTGCCTTTTACAAAACCGTGGAACGTAACCCTCAATTTTTCACTGATTTCCTGCATCGTTTAACAAGATTTTACTTAACATGAAATTTTCTATTTACGATGTCTACCCGTACATACAAATATTAAATACTTAAATTTACAATAAGCTCATGTTCGTGCGAATACAAATTGTACTACTGATTAATCTGAGACGGACAAATGGAAACAAAGTAGGAAAAAATTATATCAATTTGAATTTTACCGCCAGATATGATTTTGATGGGTCAAATGTTAATGTTTATCTCTATTTTTAATGAGAGTCGACGAAGGTAATTTTACTTTAATATGATGAATACATGTCATGTGGATTTTTGTATATGTATTCTCAGTGATGCCAACCCAACATCTTTCTTAGATGTAGATTCGATTTGAAAAAGAGGTAGTTTCCAACAAATCTTACTTTGAAAATAGGTAGATGTACCACTTTTATTTTTAGGGTATTGTTTTTATCGTTAATTAACCTTTCATGACGATAAAAAATATTTTATAAGAAAGGTTATGACAAATCTTAATTGCGGATCGCTAATACTCAAAAAAAAGAACTAAAAAAAAATTAAGAATTCAATTATGCCATCGTTACTTAATTAATTTCAAATATTTTTTGTGTGCAGAAAAAATACTTAGATACAAATGTTCTCATATTTGAAGGAATAAATATTTCCATGAAATAATTTGTAATGCTCCTCTGCAGGTGTAGGTTTACAAGTGCTAGCTCTGAAGTATTTGGGGATGTAGCAGGTCTTAAATAGTGTAATAAACCCAGCGTTGTTTACATGCAATGTTGAAAATATATTTCAGTTGAACTTCTAGATTGGATTAGATAAAAAAAATCTCGTATAACTTTACTTTAGTGTTATTATTGAAAAACTAAAAAAGTGGTAGATTTTTCTCGAAAAGTTGTAGAGTTGAGTGAGATACCCAAAAGAGGCAGATCTACCACAAAAGTGGTAGAGTTGGCATCGCTGTGTACTCTTGTGAAATCCTTAACTAAATGCAATTGAGTTAGTCATAATTTTATTACAAACTGAAAAATGAAAGAAAGACAAATACATATACATAAGTATATGTGAGCAACAAATTAATATACATAAATTTAACGGGTATTTCTTTAAGCTCGTCAGAACTTACAAACTGTCAAACTAACTGGCATACTGTACTTACTTTTTTACATTTGTGATCAGTATACATTCACAAATCATCTTGAATGCTTTGGCGATTTAAGAACGCTACCAAATCATCCAGATACATTGTGATAATCAGTCATCAATCAATTCGCGCAACTTGTAGATGATGTTTTATCGCTGAGCATATAGAGCTTGCGTTACGGTCAATAGATATTCTTTTTTTTAACACAACAAAACCCGCGAAACGATTAGCTTGTCTGCGGAAAACACCCAGGTCCTATGGCGGGAATCGAACGCCATAGAACTCTGGACTGAGAGGTAGCATCGCTACCACTTAGCCACAGGGGCATCCGCACCATGATCCATGAGTTTTTGTTTGAAAATAAGTTAATTTCGAAGGCCAAAATTGTTGGTGTTATTCGTGGCAAAAGGAGTCCAGAATGCGTTGCTTCAAGAACAGCCGCGGTAGTCATACCACACCGAGATAATTTTCATATGTTAATGCCATGTCGTCGGGTGGTAAATTTGGTTTGCCGCACAGTATATTAAAAATATATTATTATTGGTTTTTTAATTGAAAAAAAATGTTTGGATTAAAACTTAATTTTGTCAGTTTTTGTGCGTTTCATATGTATGTATATTCAATGAAAGTAAAGAAATAAAATTCTCCAAGTCGTTGCAAAATTATAAACCAAAATTTAATATTGTAAGAGAAGTCTCGGAAATTTACAATATTTTTACTTTTGTTTGCGTTACATCGCGATGTTGTCCAAAAACTAAATATACATTGTACAAAAATTTTGTGGTCTACTACAAGTACAGGTGGTTGTACTTGTAGTAGTTTCTCTTGCCTTTATTAGTTATTCCTAGTCAAATAAACGTTAACAGCATTGAAAGCCCCGTGGCTACTTGAACTCAAACACAATGCATCCCAAGTTAAGTTTACTTGATAAAAAAATAAAAGCAAACAAAACAGAAAACTAAAAACAACAGCAACAGAAAAAACTACAAGCAAACTTGTACTGAAATTGTTCTCAATAAAAGTTCAAACGAAAAAATATACAAACTAATAAAAAATAAAACAAAACATTTAATATCTAGTAATTCACAAACACATAAAGGAAAACAAAACATAATTAACATTCTGACTACATGTCTCGCATATCCAACGTAGTAACTGCTGGTGCAGAGACATTCTCCTGACTCTATTCAAAGCTGTTTTACTACCGTCATTGTCCGCCAGCCCTGCAACAGATCCTGTTTCCGTAATACAATACATGCGTTCCTCTTTTTCTTTCTTCCTATTCCTTACAACATCGTTTTCTGCGCACCCTCAAACACTCATTTGAATAGCAAGTTATTAAAAAAAAAATAAAGGATATACAAACTTACACACACAACTTAACACAATTCAGCACGATTCAACTCGTCTAGACACGACTCTTTTTCAATCGCTGGCCTATCGCACGGAACTATGGATTTATCACCTTGTCCACAAATATTCTTCTCATCCGCATTATGTTGGCTCCTCGTACTCATTATAAGTTGTGCAACACATACAACATCAACACGTGGTCGTGTGGCACCCACACCTATGACACGTAATATCGAAGAGGAAAATGGTAAGTTATATTGTTAAGAACAGAAGAAAAGAAAAATAAAGAACAGAAAACACAAAACAGAAACCACTAAGGAATAAAATTAAATGACAATCGAATGCGAATGTATGAATAAAGCAAGTAGTGAGTGAAACTGTTATATATTATAAATTACGAGTATATTATATAATCAGAAAGGCAAATATTTATACGCACGCAGCTAGAAAAAATCAGTAAAAACAAAATTTAGCTGCTTTGAGAAAACACGTTTCGAAAACGTTTGCCAATTGACATACAATCCCACAACATTACAAAGCTGATTTATAGTTTAACATTTAAGCTCAAGACTCTCTCTCTCTCTCTCTATCTCATTTTAAAAATAGCACTAAATTAAACTGCTCCTGATGCTTGTGAGTATTTTCACAGCACTTAACATTTGAGCCTAATGATATTTATTTCATTTGCATTTTATTTTTCTTTAAATACATTGCCTTTCTACTAGAGATGAAGGCTGTTGCCATGTGTGTTATTTAACCACAATGATTAAATATCACAGCATTAAATTTCTTACATATTAAAAAAATTGTCTGATCTGACAACTGTAGCAATATTCGAAGAGAATTTTGAGCTTTATACATTAAACCAATGATAAGCAAACACATACATATGTAATGTAAAAGAGAGCAAATTGCATGCTTGTACGAATGTACGTGTAAAAAAGAGCATAACGAAGTGCCCACGGGCGGCCTTTTGATGATCAATGCATTAAACACAATCACGACGGCAGGCAACGATGGAAAGCGAGAATTATCAAATAATATAAAATATGAAATAAATGATAGCTTAAAAGTATTGGATATTATTCAGCAGAAAGAACTTCTAATTAATTGTGTATAGAAATAAATTTATACGTTTTTATATTTTTTACATTATATAAATAAATTTTAAATAACTAATATTGTTATTAGAAATATGAAAGATGTGAAAGCAGCACCGCTGAAATACGTCAATGTACGGTACTTGTGATATTGCTGCCGCTTTCAAAATAATTAAATAGCTAATAATAATAATAATAATCCTACTACGCTTATTTTTCCTTTGTGATTTTCAAAAATATTATTATTTTTGAATTCTCTAATGGTTTTTGAAAGTTTGTGCATAAGCTTGTGACTATTCAGAATGTGTGGTTGAAGTCTACTGATGATTTGTTACAGCAACAATGAAATGCATATAGACAACGCTGAACCACCAGCAAAAAATAAATTTCAAATTAAAATGCAATTTTAATATTTTCATAAAAGAAATCTGCAATATTTCTGTCGTCTAAAATTATAAAATTCATGAAATTTGTTACACGAAACTTTTCCTATTCGCCAGTAGAAAGGCAACGCAGAAAAAATGACACATGCATGAATTTCTAAAGAATTTTTAGCAACTTATTTGCCTACCGAAGACCCCTTTCAACAAATTAAAAAAAATTCATAGTGCAAATTCATTACCAGACTGCATTATTAATTATATGGCTTGACTTCTGAAAGAGAAAAATAAGGAAATTTTGTTTGTTACAAATCGTCAGTTGAATTGCAAAATCAAAATCGCATTTTTAATTAACTAGTGTTCGCCCAGTAGTTGAAAATCAACCATTAACACACAGAGGTGGAGAATAGAATGAAAATATTTAAAGTTTGATGAATTTAAAACACAATTTAAAAACTATATTCAAATATACATATGTATAGACTCCAAGGTAAACCACTCTCTTAAACCACTTTCTTAACTACTAAATACGAATTTAAAATTTCATTTATCGGCATAAATAAGAATAGATTTTAAGCAAACTATTTAAAAAAAGTTGTTCACTTTTTGAACTAAAAGTAATTAGATATTTGCTCCTAGTGTTTTCACTTCATATTCATTATTATTGCCCAAAACAAAAATATTCGTTTATTTTTTCATTGAACGCTTTTTCTCTAAAGTTTTAGACTCCCCATTAAAACGTTTGTTACAAAAAAAGTTTCTATTCCCTATTCTTTGAGAAAGACCCCATATGTATGTACGAATATGCTAGCCATCATATTCCAACATTCCATCATATTCCAACATTCCAGTATGTTCAGTAATTTAAAGCACAGAAAAATAATGAAAACAATGAACAAAAACAAAACGCACACAAAATAAACCAAAAATAAAAAACTTACTTTGTGCTGTAGGTGAATTTAACTTTAATCAAAGTTATTAATAATTAAAAAATATATTATTTTTAAGCATCTAAAGAAAAATAATACAGTACCACTCGTTATTTAAATATCCAAATTTTATTAGTTTCAGCAATAATCGTTTAAGTACATAGAAAGATGGAAATAAGAATAGAATGAACAAATAAAATACGTTTTTCCTTCTGAGTGTTTATGGAGTTGCCAAGCCAAATTGTTGTAATTTTTTTTTTAGCAAATTAAGAGAGAAAGAGAAATCATGGCCTTATGATTGGCTAATATTCTTAACTGTTTTTAACTATCTTAGACACAAAAATGTAGAAGAAAAAATACATTCTGCACTGCTCCTATTGTCAATCTATCTAACAAAAAAAAAATCAAGCGAATACGTTGAGTTTAAGTCAGTTAAAATGGTTCTTAACTTTCTTCACTTGCCTATTTATATATAGATTATTGGGTATTACATCGAAACACATGTCCCTACAAACTTTCAAACCTTCAACATAACAATTAGACGAATTAGAAATGAAATTAAGCAAATTTTATTTCAGTCGCTTTTATATATTTATATATCGTTGGTCCCAAGTAAAAAGGACCTAACTCAAATAACTGTAACTGCACAGCAGAAAGTAAAAACATAATAATAAACAGTACAACTGCTTGTAAAGCGTTATTTTTTACACTATTACAATAAATGTTTGTGACGAGGTTTATTTGCGTGAAATGTATTGGAATCAGTGAAAAATACGAGTTGGGGCCTTTCTACTTGTGACCATCGATATATTCCTAGTAAAAAAAATTGGAAGTCATTCTAAAGGAAGTACATTTTCATTGCTTCCAAAAAATCGATATTTTTAATTTGCCGATAGTTAGCAGAAAACCAAGTAGAAGTTTATTTTAGTCATACAAAACCTTGTAATTCCTCGCTAGTTTTAGAAATTACTCACCAGAATTTTTAAAAAATCGATTTTTTTTTAAGAAATTTATGAACTAATTTTGGTCTAAAATTTTAAAGTTATTTGCTTAAATTTACATTAAATTACTGTTTCGTGCTTAAATTCCTATAAAAAGAAACTAATTGTTAAAATAGGTACCTATTACCCATTTTTCCTAGATGAAAATATTATCATAGAATACAAAAAAGGAAATTTTTCTTAAAATTGCTTCCAATTCGGTGACCAGGTAGCGAAAAAGAGAACTTCTTGCAATGACAACCCTATGTAAAAATCATTAGATCGGATCGAAATTTGCACTACTTCCAGATCGCAAACTCTACATTTTCATGACTTTTTTGGAGTGTCTTTTTTTACTGGGTTGTTGCTAATTTCAAACTTTAAGATTTCAATTTCGGATCTCATATCGTTATTGAAAATAAGTAGTAAACATTATCATCAGCTTGTTGAAAGAACGCATAACAAGTCGTAGTTAATTGGCTATGGATTTCATTTCATATTCAATTTAGAAAACTTTTTGTCAAATTATATTATATAAAGATTCATAAAACGTCGTTCTTTAATTATGGGTTCCACTAACAAGCATTACAATTTTTTTTATCTTACATCTGCCAAAAACAAACTAAAAACGCAAATCGTCTCATACTTGGTACCAACATAAAAAAAACTCCTAAAATACACAATAGTGTTTATCAAAGGCAAACATGCCCTGTCGGAGAATGTGTATTGACCTTAAAAATAATCATCTTACAGCTAATATTTGGTAGAGTAGCTAAAGGCTAGCTACAATGTCATTCAGAACTGATCCAAAATTAATTCTTAAGTTGAGTGCGTATTCGGATTTGGCGACATGTAACACATTTACTCTCAGTTACTTTAAAACTGATTTCGATTTTATATTAACATTTTGCTGTTATTGTTTTATATGATACCTTAGCTGGGTAGTAGCGCGTTGACTATTCAACGTGTGATGATACATAGTTCGAAATCCAGCAAAATTTTTTGTAAATTTACTGACTACCAAGAGACTTAAATAAAATCAACTTTAAGTTAGTTGTAGTAGTTACATAGAGTTGGGCAAAATCGTTCCTTTTTGGGAATCGTTCCTTTTTTTACTTTGAATAGTGAATGAACGAGGAACGAGAGAACTTCTCTGTCACTCCTAAAACAAATTGTCAAAAAATGAATGGCATGTATTTTGATGTTTAAAAATTGCTGTTTTCTTATATGTATATTTTCGTGCTGAGCGAATCATCATTTTAATTGTAATTAGAAAACCAATTATATATTAGCTTTATACGCGCTACTACTGAAAAACATAATTCATTATTTAATTAGTTAATTGTCAATCTTTACACAAAAATATCAACCTTGTGTCAGAAATAAGTGAACGCTTGCTGTGTAAAATGCTGTCTTGATGAACCATTAACTTGATCGCAGCCACTGCTGTCAAACTTCGTGTAAATAGTTATAAAATCAGTAAAAAATTTCTCAAACTTCATGAAAAAAGAACCCTTCAACTATTCTGTGTTTATCTTGTTAAAAACACTTTAGTCGGAACGATGAACGATAAGAAATGAAACTGTATGTATAAAAGTCCGAACCATTCCTTTTAGTGAATCGTTCAATGGAACTATGTCGTTCCGGAACGACGCAACTCTATTGACTACCGCCTATGATATCGCAATGTTAAAATATTTAATTGTTTCCATTGGAAAGTAATCCAAGTGTCAGTCAGCACTGGTTCCGCATTAGTTAGCTTCAAGGTAGTTTAAAGTTAACTTATTTTCCGACAGGGTAGTTACATACATACGTACACACTATATAAATACATATATATGCAAGATGTTTTTAAATTAAGAAAAAAATGCTTATTACAAAAGTTTTAGCTCTCAACTTTTAATATAAGAACAAAAATTGAAACCGTAGAAAAATCGAACTGGCAGCAAATGTATTTTATGAGTTTTCGAATGAAGTTTATAATTTTTTTCTTACTATCACAAAGACTAAAACAGACAAACTTATAATTCTTTGATAAGAATAACGAAATGAAGGCTCTTGGGTTCTTTGAGAATGCAACATAATTTTGCAGCATATGATTAGTCTCCAGGACTTTTGCTAAGTCGATTTACGAACAGACCTTTTTTAACGCAATTTAATATGACAGGTAACAAACCATCTTTTATTTCTACTCGGATTGCTTGACAAAGTTAAATGAAACACAGAAAGCTCCTTGACTCCACAAAAGCAATTGATATTTAAAAAAAATACTTCTACACGTACTTACATACATATGTACATTAGAGTGGCCGTTAGTTGTATGGAGAACTTTTTTCCGATTTCTTCTACTCTCACCCCCCAAAATCGGTTCAGTTTTATGTAAAAAAAAATACAAAAAAATTTCATACCGATAAGTTGCGTTTTAGGGTGTGCGTCCGGCGCTCAAAGTTGGCCTTCAGGCATATTTTTCAATGTAATTTTTTGCACATGACTATATTTTTAAAAAATCATTTTACAAGAATATGATATATGGCAATATTTTAGCTCTTCAAGTCAACAACATTAGTCTCAAAGAAAGTTTTTTGCTAAAATTAATATTTAAGAAAATAATGAGGAAAATAATCAACAAAATACAAAAAATTTTATGCAACAAAATTATAATTATATGGAAGTTAAGCAGCTCTGGGTCAAAGAGCCAGAGAGAGTTTTTCGTCTCGCTCGCACTGGTTGACTGATCTGCCACGGATAACCGTATAATCTTGCGGTTTTTTGTGGAATTTCCTTAACAAACACGTTGCTACTTCCTATGTGAAGGCATAGGTCGTACAGTCAGTCACGGAACTTTTTTGAAAATATCCCCCTTATTGCCAATAGCATCGTCGACGTCACATCCAAACGACAGTAAATATTGTCAGTTGTCTACTCTTTATCCGCAACAATTGGCTCTTATTGACAATCTCCAAGTAATCTCTAAATCTTAAATTAATGGAGCATATTAATAGTAGTCAGTTGTTGTCGACAAAGAGTAGACAAGTGACAAATTTTACTATCGTCTTAATAACATCTTGGGCATATGGCCTAGTTACTCCGCCCATATTCGTGCAACACCGTACTATGCAAATTTACTTTGTATAGTATGTTTAATAAATAAATAAATAAATAAATAAATAAATAAATATGGAAATTTTTTATTTTAAGCATGTACAATAAGAGCTTATTTAAATTAAATTATTTCATACACATACATACATACATATGTATGTATAGTCAAAAAAAAAACTAAAAAAAAAATAATTACATTGAACATATGGGCTTGAGGACCGGACGCACCCCCTAAAACATAACTTATCAGTATGAATTTTTTTTACATAAAACTGAACCGATTTGGGGGGTGAGAGTAGACGAAATCAAAAAAAAAAATAAATAACGGCCACCCTAATGTTCATACACACGTACATACATTCGTATAGAATAAAATCCTTTTTAGCAAATTTTTATTATTTTCAGTTGCGTATTAGATTTTAGATTTTATTTCCAATGCTATTAATAACTTTAGCATTTTTGCTATTTGGTTCATTTATTATGACTTTTAATAATTTTAATTTTAAATTTGCCGATAACAACACAATATCAATAAAGAAAAAATTCAAAACATTTTCTCGTTATAATTTTTGAATTATTAATGTTAATGTTTGTTGTTTTATGCTTCTTAAAATGTTTTCTTTTTTCTTTTTCTTTATTTATGTATTTATATTTTTCTGACTGGTTTCCACAAGAACGTACACTTTTTACAATAAGTACTTCATTAAACTCAACTTTATAAACAGGATTTGAAAATAAAAATGCTCCCCCCTTGAGTTTAAAATCTTTTTCATAAAGTTACAAAAAGGTCAATTATAAAAAAAAAAATACGAATACCGAAGAAAAAGGTTTAAGCGATATTCGACTGTTACACACTTTGTTAAAAGAAATTTAATTAATTTTTTAATTTTAAACAAAAAACAAAGTAGGAAAGGAAAACACTCTAATCTCTATTGCCAAAATATTTTAAATACCACCTAAGTTTTGTTTCATACATTTAATTTATTATTATTTTTTACTTTTTTCTTTCTTTCAGTTAAATATCTTTTGGAAGGTAAAATATGATGATTGCTTTTATTATTTATAAACTTTTATTTATGATGATATTTTTTTGCATTTTTATGTAATTTTTATCTAATTTTTCGATTTTCTTTATATGTTAAAAATTGTAAGCTTAAGGTCTTTATTTTTATACATATACATATCGCTCATTTATTTCAATAGTTTCATAACTCAAATAACGCGTTTTTTGAGAAGAATATTTTTTTATGTCTTCATTGAGTTGTGAAAAAAAGTGAAAGCTTTAAATGCGTTTTCTGCAAAACTATAGTTTTTTGAGTTGTGACACTATTGAAGTAAATGAGTGATATGTATGTAGGTTTTATTATCGATATTTCGTCAACCTTCACGAAATCAATTTTTTATATTTTAATTTTAAATTTTTTCAAAAATTATTTTTGAAGATTGAAAGGAAATAAGAAAAAAAATTAAATTAAAATATATAAAATAGATTTCTTGAAGAAGTTAACCAAAAGTAAATGAAATATCGATAAAAAAAAAAAGGAAAAAGTGCTTAAGTCGAGATAAGCTAAATTTGAGTTAATGGTAGATCCGTAATCTGCATATTTGAAAGTATCACTGGTCAAAATCTGAATTAATTAGTGCAATTTTTCAAGAAGTTATAGCAAAATGAATTGCGGCTTATCTTTTTAAGACTTCTAATCTCATTTGGAATCATAGCTTAATTTAGCTTATACTTTGGTATATTTCAACTAAAATGTATTATTTACAGTGTGTAGAACGATGTTTGTATAAAAAAATAGAGATTAACAGAGAATTTTCCAATTTACATGTAAAAGTAATAAATTTCTGAAAATCGACTTGAACGCTTAAAAGTGCTCTCCTGCAAAACAGTCAGATATGACTTTTTTGATTTCTTATATTCTCTTTCCCCAAATCGACTAAATTGCATTTAAAAAAAAATAGCAAAAAAATCTGACAGCGATACGTTGTGGGGGTACGTCCCACAGTGCGGTGATCAGTGGGAATAAATCCAAAATGTTTAGATTACTAAAGCTAACAAATTATATATCAAATGATAGATAAGACTTTCATTAAGAAGAATCCAAATTTTCACTGCAATATAAGAAGTTTTGAATAGGATACAACCTTTTAAAATTCAAACTTTTTATTGGTTTTTTTTTGTGAACTTTTCGATTTTGTGCATCATCCAAAGAAATTAATGCTTTTAGCACATTTTTGCACTATTCAAGTAATTTTTTTTTTAACTTTTAAAAACATAATAAAGAAAATTTGTTTATTAAAATTGTTGACAAATAAATGGAAATTATATATAAAAAAATATGTTAATATTCAATCAAATATCAAAAAATTATGAAAAACCATGAAAAATGTTTTGTTTTGGCCGTCAAGAAAAAAAATTTCCAAATATGTCCAGTTTTATTTAAACATTTTATTTTTGTATGATTTGATATCTTTTGGAATCTTATTCCACTTCATCCGACTTTTTCCTATTCTTCGAGATATCGCGTTTTGAAAAATGTTCTAAAATTATATTTCGCAAGTTGTTTGAAAATATAGATTGAAAACACGTATATTGGTATAAAATAAGCTAAATTTATTTTTTTGGGTTTCTTTTATTTAATTTTGTTAACTTAGTTAAAAAGAAAACTTCAACAATACAAATATTTTTTTTTAACACATTTTTACATAAAATGCTAAATTTTGATAGAAAAAGTGCATAGAAAATTATATGTATATCTTAAAAAATATATATATATTGACAAACGGTTTTCAATATTAAAAATTTAAAGCTTCCTTCTTGCAAAACCAATTTTTCTTTTGTTTTTTTTACTGGTTTTAATACTTTAAAATTAAGCTTAAAACGAGAAATATTCATTTATTTTTAATTTTGACTCTTATTTTAAGCGCAAATAATTGAGTTACGTAAAATCCAATTTGATTTTTAAAATCAGTGACCCAGATATTATAATCATGCAGAAGTTCATAACAATCGGACGGCTCCTTGTATTTTTTCCTCACTTTTGTATGGGCTCACCGCACTGTACGTCCGCCTCTCAAACTAACTATCTTTTTAAAAAATCATTTTACAAGAATATAATATATGGCAATATATTATTTATTATTAAATAACTTTGTCATTTGTGGACCAATTTTCAAATTCTTTTGCACGTGGAAAAGGTTCACTAAAATATTTTTTTTTAAATTGTTGGGTTGTGGGCGTTACAAAAATTAATAAATAAATATTTTTGTCATCCAAAATTCTTTTTTCATATGGCAAAGTACCACTAATTTTTTTTAATTGAAATTGTTGCGGGAGGGGGAAGCAAAGTGCCCTTCTTTAAAAAGTGCATATTAGATAACTTCATCATATGTGGATCAATTACCAAAATTCTTTTTTTTTATATGGAAGAGGTCAACTAATTTTTTTTTGGGAAATTGGGAAGGGCGTCCAAAATTGCCCACATCGAATTGATCATTAAATAACTTCGTCGACGACCAATTTTCAAAATGCTTTTTGCATATGGAAGAGGTCAAATAATATTTTTTAAAAAGGGGTGGCGAAATGTGCCCGAAAAAAAATGATTATCACATTTCCAAAATAAGTTTTTACTTTGGAATGGATCCACTAATGGAAATTGTGGAGGGGGAGGAAAGTGCCGGCCACAAAAATTTATTATCAAATAAATTTGTCAATTGTGGACCATCTATCAAAAATTAATAGAATTGTTTTTTTTTTTAATTGGTGGAGGGGGTAGCAAAGCACACCGGGTTAAGCTAGTTATATATAAATGTCATTCCGACATTTAACTGTAGCAATGAAAACTTATAATTTTTTTTATTGTTACAAATGCAATGACATTTTATTTTTAAACTGAAAATTTTTTGAAGTTCAAATTGACAATCACGTGCATAATAGGCTTCCACTAAACCACAGGGCCACTCATATTTCAAAAGTATAATCGGGTTTGGAATTAAGCATTTTTCGTGGAAGCTGTTCCTTACTGGATTACCAACTTAATGATTTTAACAAGGCGTGAGACTAAAATAATCGATTCTTGAGAAGTACTTACTTTTTTTATTTATCAACTTGTTCATGTAATCTATTTAATCTAAAAAAATTATTCTCCTCATTTAGCAACTTGTACATAATTTTTTTAAATTTTAGGTAATGTGATTTGTAAGCGAGTAAGGAAATTTGGTAATCAGAAAAGTAAGTCATTATATGGCAAGTAGTTCTCATGGTAATGTGTAATTTTTTGCTGGGTATAGTTACGGGACTGGTTTCAAAGTCACATTGGTGGGGGTAATTAACCCCAATGGTAATCCAGTAAGGAACAGCTTCCACCAAAAATGCTTAATTCCAAACCCGATTACCTTTTTCGAAATTTTTTGCTGGGACATTATATTTACACTATTTCTTAGGTCCTGTATTCAACTACTTCGAACATGTTCACTGCCGTTTACTACAATACTAGAACGAGTCCCAATTAAATTGGCTCAAAATCAAGACGATACATCACGAAAATGGTGAATATGTAACCATTTATACGATATGTCGTTTTTTCACAATACACTACTTCGCACTTTTGCTAACAATCGCATTTTCTCAAGTCATACGACGAGTACGTTTGGATCAAGTGTAACCAAATTTTCTACAGTCTATGTAGTGGTGACATTTGTTTCAAACACTTGCAGACGCACATTTATCACCATGTATTTGTATATATACGACAATAATACATCTAAGTATAACTTTGAAAATTTTACGTTCGAATTAAATGTCTAGTCAATGTTAATTTTTATTATAACTACACAGAGAAAAAACTGCCTCATAGAATCAATAAGATTTTCTCTTTGAAACGTTTTTAGGCTAAGGGGTATCCCAGCAGAAAGAAGCGAAGATTTTTTCATAGAGATTCCTTATTGTTTTTATGTGGTAAATCTTATTATTATTTTTATCAGGAAGAAAACCACATAAAATCAAGAAGAAATCTTATTATTCAAAACTTTTTTTACTCAATTTCCGTTATTTTTGGCATCAAAAAAACAATCCATAGAGAAAAACTTCTTGATTCTATTAGGTTTTCTTATAAATTGTAAACTATAGGGATTTCTTATTGATTTTATTAGGTTGCCTTATTAATTTTTTTAAAAATGTTTTCTTCTTGATTTTATTAGGCTGTCTTTTTGATTTTTTCAATAAAGTTTTCTTCTTGATTTTAGTAGGTTCCTATATGATTATGTGTAAAGCATCTTATTGATTTTTTTAATTAGGAAATCTTCTTGATTTTATAAGGTGTCTTGTTATTTCGTTTCTATAAGTAGACATACAGACAATTTTTTTCATGATCTTTTTCATTTTTGTATAAGAATGTTTGCACAATAATTTCAATGGTTATTCAAGCTGCTTGTTAGCATATTGGTTAGATTGCTTGTCTATCAGGTAGAAGTTTGCTGGTTCAATACTTGGTGAGTAAATTAGTTAAGAATATAACATAATGTGTATGTATGTATGTATGTATAAATAAATACATCTACAATATACTACATACATACATATGTATGTATATGGTATAGAATTTAAATGAAAAGTTTTCTCTGTGTATGTATACGTACATCATTTGTTACAGAGTGAAAAAAGCACTTATGTCATTAATTGATTATTCATAAAAATTTAAAAATTGTGTTTCTGTTGGCTTATCACGTTTAGATACACGTCGTTGCTGCTAAGCAACACACCAGTGGTAATTACAATAATAAATTTGATTGCATTAATGGTTCCATTACGAAGATATTTAATATTAAATACATACGAGTACATCTTCTATATACACATATAAAATTCTCTTGTCACGGTGTTCGTAAATGAACTCCTCCGATAAGGCTTCACCGATTTTTATGAAATTATTTATGTGTATTATATGTAGGCCTGAGAATAGGTCGTAATCTATTTATTATACCCCTAAATGGGCTGTACCACACCCATGCGAACGAAATATATTATATCTTGAAAGCTATATCAGTCAGAGTATTCAAATTTGCTATGGATTCTTTTTTAGTAAGTAATTCAAAATACTAGTAATTAATAATAATCTAATATCCTGAAAGCTATGATACCAAGAGTATTCAAATTTGGTGCTTTGGACTTTTTTCAGAGGGAGGTACGAAGTAATTCAAGATATTGCTAAAATATGACCTGGAGAAGGGAGCCTGGGGAGCCCACCATACAAAGTAATTAATAAAAATCTTATGAGTTACTTTGAAAACAATTAATATAAGTATAAATTATAATAAATTTAAAACAATAAATGTTTGGTATTTTGTTTTTTTTATATTCTGTTATCGTCCACATTACTCCCTTCGTCTATCACTCATATAATACATCCCAACACACAATGAGTTAGTTATTATTTTCCACCCTAGAAAATACCTAGACATAATTTATGTGGCAAAACAATGTTAGCCGGGTCAGCTAGTTCAAATATAAAACTGCGTTATTGTCCACTAAATGGATCGTACAATGATAGGGAAATTCACACAGACGCAGTTCTGTTGCTGGCTTGCCCAAAGTTAGAAATTTTATATTCTAATTGCCTTTAAAATTATTTAACGCGCTTCCGAAAACATTAGAGTTTGTTATTTTATTTGTTTAGTGTTAAGTAATACATTAAAAGTTAATCACTTTTGAAATGTAGACGTGTAGTACAATATTTTAATCGACAAAAAACAAAACGTGGCTTGAATACAATATTTATAACGTAAATAAATGTTTTATTTATTTGTCCCTTTTTTTTAATTTCTATCACTTGAAATTTTAAAACGTTTACTTGTTGGTTTTGTATTGGGTTGTAATGTTTGTTCTCCATTACTTTATTTTATTTACCTATAAGTTTTTTCTTAACTCCACTCCACTCCATTCATCTTTTGTTACTAAATAAAAATAAATGAAGAATTACACAAAAACCATAAAAGAAATAAAACAACCGTTTAGTAACGCATTTAGCACAAACAAAATAAAAAACACTTCCAGAATGTCCTTTTTAGCAAATCAGAAGAGTTTATATTTTTTGCTCCTTTTCTTCGGTCATGTATAATTTAAATATTTCTGAAATACTTTAACCTTTTTTAATCTAAATCTACATCTTTCCTTTAGCAAATATACACCCTTGTCTGTTGCTCAGTCATATTTTGTAGGTTTTATTTGCTGTACATATTTGCTTTTTAACTATGTACCTATTGTATGTATGTACTCGTATTTATATTTCTGTTGCTCCCTTTTTATTTCACATTCTCCTTTGCTTTTTTTATTTTCATTTTTTTTTTTTGTAAATTTATCTAATGAGTCTATAAAAATGTTGTTTTACTGTTTCATGGCACATGTTTGTTTTGGAGTTTCAATTCTTTTTTATACTTTTTCAATCATCCACAATGGCTGATGAGGGTATACAAAGCCTTGTCATTCGATTTAAAGCTCTGTCATGAAAAAAATTGCCATGAATCTGTTAAAAGATGTTATAAGGTGGATACATTTTCTTAATTTGGTTTATTAAAATTAAACGGACTTTCTTCACACATGGCCTGAAATGCTTGTTATATGTATGTAGATTTGATTCCATTTGCGCAAGAAATTTTTGAGGAAAAATGTAACAACATACATACAACATACAACTCGCCTTGAAATCTTTTTGCTTATATCATCCGTACTATGTTATGGATAGTTTATGCCAATTTGTAATTTTCGGAAGAGCGGGAAGACCCGCCAACTGTGAATTTACAGACATCGTATTCCTAAAAGTGCCTGGCTTAAAAAAATTCTTATTGAGTTATCTATCGTCCATGAGAATTTCAGTATACCAAGATAACGCATCCAAAAAACAAATTTTGCATATTGGATAGTTTGACGTGGTAGGTACGATATGTACTGTTTTTTTATATAAAATTGAAGCTTGCATTACAAATGGATGCAGTTTTAAAATTGTAATTATAGGCTTGAGGTTCTTTCTTGAGTTTCGCTTATTTTGAAGTTATTATTACAAGTAAAAATTTTATTGTCACAAATGAACAGTTGCAAAATAGGTAAGTAGATCCGTGAGCGAAATTTTCGATATTTGTGGTTTTTATGCATAACAAAGTTACTGATACTAAATTACTTTATTTAAAGACTTCTTTAGGTGAGACTAAAATGAATATTTGGTTTCAAACTGGCCACATTCCTTGTCAAAAGTTTATCAACAACCTTTATGTTAAAATTGGGTACACCGTTGTCAATTTGATAACGCAGTTTGAACAACGAAAGTGTACGAGTTGACAACCAGAGTTACGCGTATCAATAACCAAAAGTTGACAACGTACCGTTGTCACATCGTACACATCCATGAAGAACTTGACAACTAGCATTGTTAAAAAAAGTGACAAAGTTGGAAGTTATATTGCAAACAGACGTTGTTGATTTTGCAACGTATAAACTCCCTCAGTGTAGATTATATTGAAGGGGTTTTTAATAAAAATGTGTTAAAAAAGCTTTCATTCAACTGAAGGTATTAATAACAAAAAAATTAATAATTAAAAAATTTTAAACTACTTGCCATATAATGAGTTACTCTTCTGATTACCAAATTTCATTACTCGCTTACAAATCACATTACCTAAAATTTAAAAAAATTATGTACAAGTTGCTAAATGAGGAGAATATTTTTTTTTAGATTAAATAGATTACGCGAACAAGTTGCCAAATAAAAAAAGTAAGTACTTCTCAAGAATCGTTTATTTTAGTCTCACGCCTTGTTAAAATCATTAAGATGGTAATCCAGTAAGGAAAAACTTCCACCAAAAATGCTTAATTCCAAACCCTTACCTTTACCTTTTTTGAAATTTTTTGTTGGGTATGTATGACATCTTCTAAACTGCTGAACCATTTTTCTTAAAGCATAGCTAAGCACCTTCTCGATTAAGTCACCTTTTAAACAGAAAAAACTAAATCAAAATCGGTGCGGCCGTTTGGTCTGTACATGGACTCGGACAGACACACAGATACTGGTCGTGAGTTTAAAAAATACTTGTAGATTAATCCTTTTTATTTCTTACTTCTTCCATATTCTACCTACTTTCCGTTTTTTATAGATTTTGGCAAAAGTTTTAGAACTCAAATGAAACGAAAGTGTTAATAAACTCTTTGGTGTTATCCAAAAACTTAATAAATTATTAATCTAATCGAATCATTAACAGTAAAATGATTTAAATTTTTTTTATTTAATCATTCTGTATCAGGTATTTTTATACATATGTAATTTTGCTTTTTTACAGTATCTGAACTTTTTGGCTATTGTTTTGGCAAAAAAAAATATTTAACTCGTTCTCTTCTTCCTTTTTATTAAAGGAAGAAAAATGCGTGGAATGCGTGGAATGCGCGGCCTTCTATAAGGCCTTGTTAAAAAGTTACATAAGGATGTAAATTGGAACAAAAACACGAATTCATTTGCTTTTCTTTTGGAAACAAAAACCAAATAAAACTTGTTAATTCGTCTGCTATTCCTTTGCATGGAAGGAAATATGGAATGTGTATCTAATCTTCTATAAAGTATTCTGGAGCACTTAGATAAGAATTGTAGTTAAATAAAAAAATACCTGAGTAGTCCTCTATTAAGACCAGATGTAAAAAGGTCTTCTGATCACTGTTGCCAGAAAATTTTACCAAAAATCTGCAAAAATTGGCTAAAAATCTGAAAAATCTGAAAAATAATTTTCGAAAATCTGCAAAAAAATCTGCAGCAACAAAAACACCTTCATTTTGAATTGCTTTTCATTTTGTTTTCGAATTAATATAAATTAATTAATTGCTATACAAAAACAAATGCTGCTATTACAAATTGTTTAATAAAATTAAGCATTAACAAAAGGATAAGTACAAATAAAAGCACAGGGTTTCTAAATAAAACTTAAAATAAATATTTATATATACATATCGCACACTAAACCATAAAGAGACACAACTCAAAGCATCCCAGATGTTCAGGAGTGGAAAAAAATGTCCAAGAAGACTTTGCTGCAAAAATGATTGCAAATTTTTTTTTTAATAAACAAAACCATTTTTATAATTTTGAGTTGCGGCCGTTTATGATTTAGTGTGCGTAATGTATATATATATGTACATATTTCTTTGCACAGATTTATTAGTTTGGTTACTGTATGTTTCTGAGAGTGCCGCCATGGTTATTTCTCTTACGGATTAAAGAAAAACACGAAATATTGATGTTATGCAAGCACTTCAGAAAATCTTCAATTTGGGAGTGAAAATCTGCAAATCTCACTTTATGATTTTTGCAATGAAAAATCAGCAAAATGCAGAGAAATCTGCAAATCTGGCAACAGAGCTTCTGACTTTCCCGCTGGGGTGTATGTATGTATGTATGTATGTATGTGTGTATATATGCGTGTGAACGTATCCTTTCATTCATTATGTATGTGGATGGACGTACACATGCACATTTTTTCGACTTGTCAAGTATTTTTGTACGTTTCAAATCCCTTTCTTTTGATTTATTTATGTAATTACTATCAGAGGATTAGCATAAAAAAGAACAATCCTGTAAATTATAAATAAACATTAAATGAAATGTAAACATACAAATACAGACAAAATAGTAAAATACATTGACACAAAAACCACAAGCACAGGTCTAGCAGAGTGTGCCTTTGTCATACACAAGCATATGAATATAAATAAAGTGCGTGTGGCTGTGAAACTAATAAAGAAAACTACATGCATTAACACTTACACGTACATACATACACAGAAAGAAAAAACCCGTACTAAATTCAAATTTTTTCCATTTACTTTTAGTACGAATCGTACTTAAATTTTTAACATTAAACTAATAATGGGTGTTTTTTATTGAGGTATAGAACTTTAAGTTGGCATCACTTTTTTAACTGGCGGCCATTTTGTCAGCTGTCAAGTGATTAATATTTAGTTTGGTTTGCCATTTTATCATGAACAGGTTGACAAAAGAACAACGCTTGCAAATCGTGCAAATTTATTTCGAAAATAATGGTTCAGTTCGCGAAGTTTACCGCAAGCTCCGTCCATTTTATGGTCGACATAATCGTCCATCAGAGCAATTAATTCGGTTAACCATGGATCGTTTTCGCACTACGTTTACTCTATGTGATAATACGCATCCGCAGAGACGTCGAACAGTGCGCACCGAAGAAACAATTGCCGCTGTAGAGCAAAGTGTTGAAGAGGACCCGAATGAATCGATTCGCCACCGTGCACAGCAATTGGAGCTTTGTCCATCAACTTTATGGAAGATTTTGAATGTGGATGAGTTGTGGTTCCAACAAGACAGCGCTAGATGCCACACAGCGCACGTCACAATCGATTTATTGAAGGAAACATTCGATGAGCGCATAATTTCGCGGAATGGACCTGTCAATTGGCCACCAAGATCGTGTGATTTGACACCATTGGATTATTTTCTTTGGGGATATGTGAAGTCGCTCGTCTACGCCAACAAACCAGAAACGTTAGGGGACTTGGAAGCCAACATTCGTGGCGTTATTGCCAACATACGGCCCCATATGCTCGAAAAAGTGGTTGAAAATTGGACCTGTAGAATTGGCTTTATTCGAGCCAGCCGCGGCGGCCACATGCCCGAAATCATATTTAAACATTAATGGCATAAAATTATCCTTCCAATAAAGCCAAATTGATGGACATTAAAACGATTTTCTTGTGTTTTATTTCAATTCGAAGTTCTATACCTCTAAAAAAACACCCTGTAGTACTCAATTTTATTTTTATAAAATAAATACGTAATGCTTAAATCGTGCAAAAAAATCTTAAATCAAATACAAAATTATTAAAATGAGTGCAAAGTTTTTATTTAAAGAACGACTGCGTACGTATTTGAAGACAAAAAATATTATTATAAAAAAAGTTTAAAGTTTATTAGTGTTCTTAAGATCGAAACCTTATAAAAAAATTCTCGCAGTGTTTAAAGTTTTATTTCATACCTTATACTCCTGATTGTATAATTATTTTATTTTCCTCAACTCGCTGTAAGACAGGACTCAGAAAGATGTTGTAACTCAAAGTCACCAAGAACGCCTATCTTCTTAATAACATAGTTTCCCTCAAAGAACTGATGGAGGTCTCACTTTTGGAGCGATGACAATTATAAATGTAATTATATTAAAAGTGAGGGCTTCAGCTAAGAACAAAATAGATAACTGTTCAATCGCACTTGAGATTCAATTCAATCTCAATATTTCCTAAATCAATCTAAAGATTTGGAATTAAGACAACTTGGAAATTCTTGAAGCAAGCGCAGTTTGAAATTTGTTCAATCTAAGGATTTCTGAAATCAATCTCCTTTTGGAATTAATTCAAGTACAGAGTTGGGATTACATATGGCTAAAACTAAGCACATACATACTTAGCACTTGCATAACCCGTACTTGAGTCAAGCCTCCTGCACTTGATTTAAGTAATTTTTATTGATTTCGTATGACACCGATTTGGCTTGATTTAAGTGCGGATGAAATGATTTTTCTTTTGAGTGTAAGTACGTATGTATGTATGTAGATACTATGAACACCTACATACAAAGAAGCATCATCTGACTCACATCGTACACACACACACACACACACACACACACACAATACACTCAATCACTTTCCTGTGATCAGTGTAGTACTCCTCCGCACTAGCAACAATTATAGTGGCATCTATATGGAGAAGGAGGTACATATGTATGTATGTATGTATTTTCATTTCTAAGCAAACTGCAAAGAAAATTAAACATTAAATGTCAGTAGTGGGACTGGAGGGAGGGTGTTTATGGGCAAAAAATATTCTTGACATTCAGACAAATGAACCAACAAGAAATCAACATAACATCTGTAAATAGATGTTTGTAATTGTAAATTTTTTCAAACATTTTTGTACATACATACGAGTACGTACGTTTGAAGGCTTCTACGAGTGAGTTTTGTATTTCTTGTTTCAGATGCTTTTGAATTAAGCTAAACAGCTTTGTTAAGTATGCAGGATTTTCATTTCAATTCCTTAAGTTTTCTATGGGTTTAAGATGTTCATTTTATACATACACAATAACTACACAGGGATATACATACATACATACATCCATACATACATACATATGAACTTGCCTTCGTACGTCGAAATGTACATATGTAAGGATGTATCAAACAAACACGTGTGCATTTGATGTTCCCTGTGGTATTTAGCATTTAATTATTTGGTTAAATAATTATTTGTTTGCGCGCATATGTGTGTGTGTGTGTGTGTGTGCGTGTGTAATTTTACATACAACTTGTATACAAGAATAAAAAACTTTGTTTTGTTTTGTTCTATTTTATTTTGGTTTTAAAGTTCTGGGTCACCTAGAGTTAAGACATTTAAAACATCTTTCTGATTACTATCTTAAAGTGAGTTGAGGAAAATAAAATAATTATACAATCAGAAGTAACGAGGCAGGAGTATAAGGTATGAAATAAAACCTTAAACACTGCGAGAATTTTTTGAATCTTAAGAACACTAATAAACTTTAAATGTATAATAATAACTTTTTTTACTAAGGGCCATTATTACTACAACATAAAGTTAGTTTTTCATTACTACAATTTTACTTTAACCTAAAGTGAGCGATAGATAAGTTAAAGGCAAGTTAATCTTTCCCGGTAAGTTAAATTAAATTTGTACTAATGAATAACTGTTTATATGTATGTCTGGTAAAATGCTGCTTTTAACTAACTTAAATATATAATAATGGCCTGAAGATGTACCCGAAAATGTTGAATAATTTATTTTTTTTTTTATATCATTATAAACGATATTGGACAAAAAAATTTCCTATGTTTACATTATATTAGTAGGTGGCACAATAAACTGGATAAAATTAATTTTGTTTTTCATTTATATTGACGCAAGAAAGAATATTTTGTAATGTGTTGAGAATATTGTACAATAAGGATTTTCTCATTCCTTATGAAAATTATATTTTAGCACAGGGACATTCTTTTGTCATTATAATTTGAATTTATGTTTTAAATATAATTATTTTATCGATAATTCATTTACAAAATATCATTGAAAAATTTAAATAAAGTTTAACGAAATATTGGAAGGAAAATAAAAGAATTTGTAAATTGTTCATTGTTTAATAAATGGTTTACAAGAAACTGACCATGTTGTTTAAATAAAATTTGCAAATAGTTAATAAATATTCTTATTGTTTAATTTTTGAAGTGATTACATATTTATTTACCCGTATGTATAAGGAAATATTAATTTTATACACTTATTGTATAGCTTTTGTTTACTTTTGCATATATTATAAGAAAAAGTGCAAAATACATTTGTATATTGTGTATGTATGTAGTCAATGCTAAATATACGTACATATGTATGTAATTCATTAATTTTGCCAAGTTGCTGTCGGCTCTTAGCACAAGTATTTAGGAAATAATTTAAAAAATAATCTAGTATTTTGTCTATGTACGAGGGGTATTCAGAGAGAACAAATGGTTACTGAGAACGTAGAAAGATTTATTTGTGATTTTCTCAAATAATTACGCAGCCAACATTTAGCACATTTGCAGTTAATGAAAAAATTCTAAAAATAAAAAATGCTCAATAAAACCTAAAATATGCATTAAAAATATGCACTACTTTGGATTTACTTTTACTTAAAAGTAAAAGTAAACAGAATTGCGGCATAAACACATTTTCCATACAAATTGACACAAAAAAGTACATCCAGAAAGTATTCGAGAGACAGAATCTATTTTATTTTGACAGCGTTTTTTCTTATGTTCTCACATATAAATTAATACTCTCTCAATAATGCTACCATACTTTCAATAAATTTCATACATTTTGTGAACAAAACTGAAAAGAAAATGAAACAAAAATTACAGATAATTTGAAGTTACTGTCGTAGTTTTTATTATGGGCTTTGTTAATTTGACAGCGATTTTTCCTGAAGTTGCGGATTTACATATTCCGTTTAATCATTTAGACCACTTTCATAATTAAGGGCACATACATACATATGTACTCGTGCTTATAATCTTGTTGCAAATTGTCTTTTAGAATTTTCTTACATGCAGAGTACTTATCCAACTTCAAACTAAAAAATTTTGAAATAATACATTAAAGACTAAATGTCAAATCAAATCAAATAAAAAAAACAAATAAAAAATAATATGCAGTAATAATCGTAATCATAAAATCGTGGCAACCACAAATGAGCAAGAAGCAACATAGAAATCGAATTTGAATGTAAATTAGAATAAACATTAGGGATGTAACGAATACCAGTTTAGCGAATGCGAATGCGAAAGCGAATAATACATTTTAATTTTTGCGAAAGCGAATGCGAAAGCGAATGCAAATATTACAATTCGTTAAAATATCACATGTAAATAAATTTATATAAGAGTAAGTATATATAATAATTAAAACTAAGTTTCCACAATGTTAGAGAAATACACCCATTCGTACTTTAGCCCTAAATCCTGGTACTCTGTTGAATGTTTCATGTGAAATGCTGTCAAATACATATGAATAAAACTTGTAATGAATTTTTCCTAAAAAAAATATTGCAGAAGCAGTACTCTGTTCATCTTCGAAAAAACATATGAACTATATCTTCAACATTTTAAGTTTTCATGAGAAATAATATGAGTTACACTTGTTTCGCGTGGAATTTACAACAAACAAGGACTAGTTAATATTGTTTGGATTTGAAATTTGTTGTACGAAGTAATGAATGGCGTTCAAAAGTTTGAACAGACTAGTTAGTCTTAAGCAGAAAATATTTTCGCGCAAATCAAACACTGTCTTTTCTTTTTCAAAAATGAAAAATGTTTCCAAGCACCGCTAGATTTCATTTTGATATTTATGAGAACTTATTGATAGAAGTTTTTCGCTAAAATATTAATGCTTTACATGTATCTTTTTCATGCTGGCTTAAAATAATTTTCGTCTTTAAATTTAAAATCGTAAACTATTTTCGTAAAAGAAATACATTTTTTTTGTCTTTAGTATTCGCTTGAAATATTCGCATACATTTTAGCGAATGCAAACGCGAATGCAAATAGCAAAAGTAAGCGAATTATTTGCGAATGCGAAAGCGAATGCGAACATTCGTTACATCCCTAATAAACATTCATACATACATACATACATACATATTTCTGACGATTAGCATTCTGCAACTCAATTTGGGGTAAACATTACTGACTAAAAAAGGCTAAGGATAAGTAAAAAAAAATAAATATCTATGCAAGAGTTCCACATGTAGCTGCCTATCCATTGTTTCATTGTGTTTCCCATAATATGGGAGTTGGGGTGGCAAGCACAAGTTCTTTGATTGTACGAGCAAGTGAATTAAGTAGTTTATTTGTTAGTTTTTGTACACGTAACATTACCAAGTGAATAAACTGTTAATATGTAGTATATGATCATTTTATTTTATATTCTTAAAATACGACTGCAAAATATTTGCTTATTTATGTCTCGCACAAAACCAAATCCAAGCGGCCCAGGATTTGTTTTTCTTCTTTGGACTTACTTTACTTATGTATCTACGGGTATGGATGTGTAGCAGGAATGCTTAAGATTTATAATTAATTTTTTATTTTGACTTTTCCTCCGTGCCTACTGACAAATGCTAAATCTAGGTCACAAAAATGTTGTAATTAACTCATTTGGAACACAATAGCACATTTATTTTTTTTTTATTTATTTCTTTTTGCTTTGGAAGTCTTTCCCCAGGAAATACTTTCTGCAGCTGTTGGTTCAGATGCTACATCAAAAACTACAGCAAACACAATAAGTGCTATTATTGTTCAGATACAAACTTATAATGTTACAAATTAAAGTTTTTTTTTTAGTTCAACTGTTCATTTTGTTGCAAAAGTGGTTGAAGAACTTCCTTTTCTCCGTCATTTCCTCTCTAAAACTGTGGATTTTATTTACAAAAATCACATTCTCACTTTTCTACAATTTTCATTTCTACTTGAATAAAAATTTATCTCCATGCATATGTACATACATATGTATGAAGGTATATATGTATGAGTGTCAACACTAAAATTCTAGTAGTAGGTACATTGTCTACAATTTCTCTTCTATTCGTCAGTATAAAAGAAAGAGAGAAAACAGATGTGGTGTATTTCTGGTGGATTTTGCAACAACTGGTCAATATTCATATATTTGTATGTACGTAATGCATGGAATTGTACCAGTAAATGTCTGGTTCGTATGTGTCCATTTTCCCATAAGAACTATGTAGTCACTACCTAGTCAATTGTTTGAGTGTTACTAGTAGATTTTCAATGACAAGCACATGCTAAATGTCTATAGCACAAAGTATTGCATGGGGAATAATTGGAGAGTACTACTGGTGACAAAGTCAAAAGCGACTCAGTACATTTTCAACATCGACATTTTCTTCAGGGTATATATATATATATATGTGTGTGTGTATGTGCGTCTGCTTTTATTTATATGCCTTTTGTGTGTGTGTTTGGTGTTGGAAAATTTGAGTAGTTATCTTTTTCGCAATCATTTTTGTTTTAAAGAATCATTGTATGAATGAAGGCAAACAATTAAGCTTGTGAGCAAAATTTTGTTTTTTTAATTTTCCTTCTCTATTATTTTATTTTCACTTTAGTTTGATTTTATATTACAACTAACTACAAAATTTTCAGCAAAAGGTTTTAATGGCAACAGCTTGTAGGTGAGTTTAGCAAATAAAATATTATTAGAAAGGCTTAATAGGTACAAACAAAATTTCAAATATTCAACCGTATATTTGAAATTAACAAATAAGGATCAGTCCTGGGGCACGTTTCTCAAAAATACAAATTACAAATCTATAAGTAAAATACACACAAAACAACAACACTTTTAAAAATTTTATTGTTGCTTTGTGTGTATTTTGTAGATTTGTAATTTGTATTTTTGAGAAACGGACCCCTGGTAGTTTTTTTCTCTTGCAAATTCAAAGCAATGTCTGAATTTCTATTCCATTGAAGAATTTGTATGAAAGACGCAAACAAAGACTTAAAAGTTTTGATATACTCTTTATATTTACTATATGCATAGTTTTCACTACGATTAGGTTCTTACGTTCGGCTTTTCAGAAAATGCAACCCTGATCTATTAATCTTTTATTGCCTTTCGAAAATTTTCATATGCTCCATTAGATCCGGTAGCATCCTTGAAACTAATATTGGTTCATTTATTTAAAACATTTTTTCTTATTGTTTTGTAAAAAAAAAAGGAATGTGAGTCCGATCACAGGGGAGATGTGTAAACATCTAGTAATGAAAATTTTTTTAAGTAGGAAGTACTTATGCTTTAAGTATATTTTTTTTAATTAATCAATTAAAAGTATTGTAAAAACTTTCAATATTGTACATAGGAATTTGCTGGTTTTTGTTTGTTTTATTTAACTTATTTGGTTAGTAAATGGACACACTGCAGTACATATGTATGTACTGCATTAAAAATTGCAGTAAGCAGTAAATTTACTGATTACTGAAAAAATTCAGAAAATTTTTAATGACAATGAAATTTAATTTGCATTACCAAGAAAATCGTAGGGCGGTATTCATAATAAAATTGTAGCAAGTGGCAAAATTTTCTTTGTTCTTGTTGTTGTGTACGCATTGCAATTAAAATAAATTCAGTAAAGTGCGACTTTGACTGGCGCACGAAGGGTTCCGGACATTCGATTTTGAGCATTTTTTTAATGTGGCTTTTTTTAAGTTTTTTTTTTTTTAGTTTAAACGATTTTTTCAGTTATGTCGCTTTTTTCGTTTTGGAGTTTTTTTCTGTTTCAGAGGTTTTTTTTCATTTTGGCGATTTATTCTGTTTTTTGGATTTTTTTTTCATTTTGGCGATTTTTTCTGTTTTTGGAGTATTTTTTCATTTCGGCGATTTTTTTTTAATTTTCGGGTTTCATTTTAATTTTGGCTATTTTTTTCTGTTTTTGGGTTTTTTTCAATTTGGCGATTTTTTTCATTTTGGCGATTTTTCCGTGTTTTCGCGATTTATTTTAGCCCTAGAATTTTTTTTAATTTGGTGCTTTTTTCGTTTTGGCGATTTTTTTCGGTTTGGCGATTTTATAATTTTTGGTTTTTTTAGTTTACCGTTTTTGAAAATTTCAAGAGTTTTGCTCTTACGGTTTCCAAGATACAACAAGTTGTCAAAATTACATAGTCAAAATTGCATTAACTGATGGAACACCCCTTAATTTAATTTTTTTAAATTTTAGTGTTAATTGTTGTAGTCTGTATAAAAATACACCAACTTTACAAATTTCAAGTGCATATACATAAATACAATTGTATGTATATTACATGGGATTTTAATATTTTTCATTGCTCGTTTTAATTTTTAACTCTCATGTATTTTTTGTTGTAGCGGTCAAATGTCTACACACTGTGTTCAAATTTCAGGTCCGTAGCTCTTACGGTTCTCGAGAAACCCTTATAAAGCAATTATCAAGTTAAATAAAACAAACAAAAACCAGCAAATTCCCATGTATTTACATTATTTTAAGTTTGTATTGATTCTTTCAAACACTAATACACTCATACGTGGCTCACACCGATTTCATAACGCGGTGTGCATGTTAGTAAGATGATCTCAATCGAAATTTGTGATTGTATTGTGAAAAAGATTTTTACCCCCTACCGTATAGATGTTTACACATCAAAAATTAATATTATTTCAATTTGACAGCATGTGTTAAGAGATTATTGCCCAGAAATGTATTTTAACATTCGTTACTGAATATATATTCGAACACATATTTATACGGTCTACACGCTAATATCTTGTGTCGGCAATCGAATTTGGCAATTGCCAAGGCAATAATTGGCAAGATTATTGCTCGTGTGGACGGCTAGTAGGTAACATTTTACTAACAACAAAGTTTTCATTAAATTTTTTTTTTTTTTTTTTTTTTTTTTTTATTGTATCTTCAAAAATGAACTAACAATAAGTAATCAAATCTTAAATCTAAATATAATTATTAGGCCCGACCAATATCGGACATAAGCTTAGTGATAGTTATAAATAATACATAAGTAGTGATAATCAAAAAGAAGTATTTTTAAGCAGTCCCATCTGGAGTGTTGGGTATAAGAGCCCTTGTGTCCCTCTTTTTTAAGCGGATGTGTCCAGTAAAGCTCAAAATATTACGGGCAAGCGGATTAGGATGTGACTCGAGTTTAGTTAAATATTTGCCTGCGTATTTTGCAATTTCTTCACTCACTAGTGGCATATTTAAATCACGATGAATATTTGAGTTTTTAACGTACCATGGAGCAGATGTTATCAAACGTAAAATTTTGTTTTGCCTTCGTTGGATTCTCTCGACATTTGAAGCTGAAGCAGTGCCCCACAGCTGAATTCCATAGCACCATATTGGCTTCAAAAGCGACTTGTATATCAAGAGTTTGCAGTCTAGGCTGAGTGTTGAATTTCTGCCAATTAACCAATATATTTGAGTCAATTTAAGTTTCATTTGGGTTAACTTAGAGTCAATATGATATTTCCATGTAAGCCTTCGATCAAGGTGTATGCCAAGGTATTTGACCTGAGAATGTTGAGGAATATTTTGATTGTTGATTCGAATGGGGGAACAGGTATCTTTTCTTAGGGTAAACGTTATATGAACACACTTTTGTTCATTTACTTTTATTCTCCATAAATTCAACCATATTTCAAGCTTGGTAATGTGTGCTTGGAGATTGCGGGATGCCTCATCAGGGTTTTTGTGAATACTCAAACAGGCTGTATCATCGGCAAATGTAGAAGTGTGTATGTTATTGCTCACAGGAATATCACAAGTATATATTAGATACAAGACTGGCCCCAGAATACTACCCTGTGGCACACCAGAAGATATAGACTCGGGTACACTCATGAAGTCTCCTTCCACAACGGTAAACTTCCTATCAACAATATAACTTTCCAAAAGCTTTTGTATGTTTATTGGTAGGTATGTCTTCAATTTTAAAACTAGGCCTTCGTGCCATACTTTATCAAATGCCTGAGAAACATCAATAAAAAGGGCAGAACAATACTTTTTTTCTTCAAATGTCCTCCTTACAACTTGAACCAATCTATGCGTTTGCTCAATAGTGCTATGCTGACTTCTAAAGCCAAATTGATGGTCCGGGATGCACCCACTATCAGCTAAAATTGTGGACAATTTAGTCATGAGCAGCTTTTCGAAAAGCTTTGAAATTGTTGAAAGTAAGCTTATAGGCCTATATGACTCAGCCTTGGTAAGATCTTTGCCTGGCTTTGGAATCATTTTAATCTTGGCAAGTTTCCAGTTATGTGGAAAATACTGCATTCGTAAAATGGCATTAAAAATAAATAGCAAAATTCTTATTGCAATATGAGGCAAGTTCATCAGCATCTTGTTACTAATGCCATCAATACCTGGAGCTTTCTTAGGGTCGAGTTCAGCAACTATTTTTTGTAGTTCACGCATCTTAAACCTTAAGGGACGAGGGGGTAGAGAGACTACACTCGGTAAATCGGCAGCACCCGTACATGAATTGGGAGTGAATACAGATTTTAAATGCTCAGAAAATAAGTTACCTTTCTCACTATCGCTTCTTGCCCAGCCTCCAGTCGAAGTACGCAATGGTGATTTGAGATCAACGGGTCTTTTAAGATTTCTAGTAGCGCGCCATAAAGAGTAATTAGATGTTGACGTTACATCAAGACCTTCTAAGTACTTTTCCAGTAATGCAGTCTTTTCCGACGATAGCAGCTCTTTGAGTCGTTTAGTACATTCTTTAAGTCTGATTTTATTTAGGGGTGATCGGTGTTGTTGCCATTCTCTTCTAGCTCTCCTTTTTTCACATACGAGACGTTCAATATCCGTAGAATAAATTCTATTAAAGCCAGTCTGCGGGTAGGAAGTAGTGGCATGTTCAGCAGCCTGTTTAATATATTCGGTAAGATTGGCAATATTAAGTTCAATATCATCAGGTGATCTTAGCTGAATGTTTTCTACGCAGTGACTACTAATATATTTTTTGAATCCTAGCCAGTTGACCCTATTAATCGTTTTCGCATATGAGTTAGTTAAATCACTCCTTAGTGGGTTGAAAATTGTAACTATTGTGGGAGAGTGATCGGAGGACAGATCTACAGAGCCCTCTACGTGAATTAAGTCCCTATGGATATTTTTCGTGACGCCAAAATCTATAACATCTGGAATTTTTCTTACGTCAGTAGGCCAGTAAGTAGGCTCCCCACTCGAAATGACATCTAAGCCCATTTTTGAAATTGTATTAAACAACGCTCTACCTCTAGGTGTAACAAGACGCGAGCCCCAGTACGTATGTTTTGCATTGTAGTCACCAGCTGCCACGAAACAAGATCCAAGCGATTTGTAGAACTTCTCATACTGATCTTCGGTAACTGAAAATCTGGGAGGTGAGTAAATTGATGATATCACGAAATTCGAACAAAAATTTTCTACGAAAATATTCGTAGCTTGCATATATTCTTCACTAACGTTCTCAAGGATATAGTGCTTGAGTCTTGACTTAATTAGAATTGCTGATCCACCGCATGCTCTCCCTCTCGGGTCCTTTGAATCATATAGAGTGTAACCATTTATCTTAAAGCAGCTTCTCGAAGTCAAGTGAGTCTCAGAGACCATCATTATATCAATATTTTTTTCCGTGAGGAAGTGCTCAAGTTCATTTTTATGTTGGCGAATGCCGTTTGCGTTCCAGAAACATAATTTTAACGTGTTCATGGTTTGTTGACTAATGCTTGAAGCAGAGTATTCTGCATTCTCAGCATTTCTTGCATCATGCTAGTCATATTTGTTGTAAAGTTGTTTATAGTTAGCACCAGATTCTCAATAGTAGCTTCAAGACGACTAAAGTTAAAGCTAGAGTTTGCATTCGTTGAATTACTTGGCGGTGGAACATTTTGTGTGGGAATAGAACTAGTCTTAGCAGCATCGGCATACGATACACGTGAATTAACTAGTTGGCTAGTTTGAGGAAGAGTGGCGGAGTAAGCATTTGCTGATTGAACTGGAGCTAATTTAGATTTTTGACCCATAGCCTGTTTAACGAAAGAATATACACGGCATCCTCTGTAATTAGCGGTGTGATTTTCTCCACAATTACTGCATTTTTTTTCAGCTTGTACTTTTGGCTTGGTACAGTTAGCAGTACCATGCAATTCACCGCAGATAACACAAACTGTAGGTAATTTGCAGTAGGTTTTTGTGTGGCCATATTCTTGGCAATTATGGCACTGTACGGGACCTGAACGCTTACGTGGCTCTTCAACTGTGATTTTTCGGTGTAAAAGGTATTTTAGACTATAAATTGGGTGCGTCTCATTTTTCTTTAACTGTATATCATTCGGCTCCAGTTCAACACGAAATAGAGGCTGGGGAATCTTCTCTCTATTGATTATATTGGTAACAATTTTTACTTTAAATCCTTGTTCGATAAGTGCACATTTTACTTCTTCAGGCTCAACATATGAATCTATGCCCTTTAATACTATTTGTAGGCCTTTAGCACTCTTAAGTTGATATGTATAAAAATTTGTTTTATTTTTTTCAAACTCACTAACAATTTTTAGGAAATCTTTTTCATCATATATTTGGATTTTAGTTTCATCAATATTACCTCGTTTAATTGGAATGATGTGAAAAGTATTTTCACCAATGGTCGACAGTAGATTTTTTAGAAGCGCGTTTGAATTTTTTTCTCTCAGATAAATAGGTGGTGGCTTAAAAGACTTTTGTGATGATGCGGCGGGCTTGTCGTTTTTGTCTTGCAATAATGAAAAACGATTTTGACGATTGATAGAAGATGTGCTGTTATCCCTAGACATCTTTGGGGCGGATCCAATTTTAGTAGAATTTGGGCTTCGCCCGCGCTTTAAAATGGTTATATATCTGTCCATTCCTACTTGTACCTTTGGTTTTGTACTACTGTTGTCTTCAGTAACAACTTGTTTAATTGTTGACCACGAGTCGGAAGCGGATGATATCGCTGAGTTAAATGTAGAAGTACTAGGCAATAATGTCAACGATTCACTAGTTGGCATTGGACAAAGCGAAGTTGATCGCTGACGAAACTGTGGTTTTGTCGTTAGAAAAAGTCTATTATCAGATTTTTGATTTTTATTAAGAGCTTCAGAACTCACAGCAAGATTATTATCAGATTTTTTATTTTTATTGTTATCATTATGAGCATCAAAACTCACAGTAAAATAGGCATTTCTGCCGTTAGAACTCACTTCACTATTTTTTTCCTCTGGGGTACTCATAAAGAGTATTCCTCAAGGGTATTTTGTATGTTTTTTTGTTTACGGTTTTTTTTTGTTTTTGTTATTTCTATATGTAAAAATATTATCAAAGCAAAAAAATGCTTATTTATCAAAGTTAATATGTACTACGAATATTTTTTGTATGCTTTTTTTTTGTTTAGTTTGTATATAAGAAAAATTCCGCTATTACGTCTGTTCACTATGAAGGTACAACGAGACATTAAATGTCAAACAAATTTCATATAAAACATTTTAATTTATAAATATGTACTTTTATGTACGTAGTTAAAATAAATTAACAATAATTGTTTATTTTACTATGACCAGACAAAATACAATTTCTTTAAACAAACCACCATGATGCAATAATTATTGCTTCATGTAAAAACTGACTTTGCTTTATTTTAATTTACAATGTAAATTTAAAAAAAATCACGAGCATACATACATACATATATACAGACATACATATGTATGTAAGAATGTAAGAAAATATTTTTCAACCTAAAAAACATGCAAATTGAATCATATACTTTTTCGTAAGCGTGCGTGATCGTGATCAATTGTAAACCACTCGTGCGTGATTAAAGATATTTTATTCGTGCATGAAAGTGCGTGAGTAAAATATTTTTCTGCGTGACCGTGCGTGTCGTGAGTCAAAAAACACTCACGTGCACATCTCTACTAATTAGTATGAATACATATCAATATGATATACTTACATTAAAGAATAACTGGTTTAAGCAAAAAAAAAAGCGTTATTTCAGTGGTTGTTAGTTACTTCATTTAGTCTGATGGAATTAAACAAACTAAAGACAATGGAAACCGATACAAATATTAGACTGCGTTTAGACACGAAAAAATTTGGACGGGAAAGAGAGAATAGTTTTTGTACTCGGTACTCGGAGACACGCTTTGTTTTCACATTCTTTGCTACATATACACACATACATATACATGTATGGTTGGTATTATACAATCATCGCGAAGGAAACAACAAAAGAGAATTCCAGATGTTTTCCTTCCTCATGATCGCCCGTCTAAACTCAGACTTATTCGTTGCTGGTATCTTAAGAAGGTTGCAACACCGTAACACCTCAAAATATTCTTAAAATAAAAACTTCTCATATTATTGCAAGTATGTATGTATATAAGATAGAGACAACGGATATTAGCAACAGGATTCATTAAGGTCATCATAATTCAAATGAGTTAAGAAAATAAAAGTACATTTTTGTAGTTTTTATTTTTGTTTACTTTTTACACTTTGATACCCATTACACTTCATTAATTTCACTTAAGAGACCACAGTTGCAAACATGAACACTTATACATTTTTCTCTCTAAAGTCATTTGAAATGTTTTACACACACTTTTGGCCAAAAGCAGAAAATACGGGGCCAAAAAGTTGACATTCTATACGCCATACATAAAAAGTAATAAAAGTCTTATTTAATTCATGCCCATAAAAGGACAAATAATAATTTTCAACTCGTGTTCTATTGTATCCGGTTGCCATATTTGGGCAATAGAAAGAAGCAACAAAAATGAAGAAAAAATTTTGCTTTTGAACAAATTTTTTGCATATGAAATTAGCCGCACCAAAAGGAAACAAATACTTTTGATTCAAATAGAAAATGTGTGTGAATGATTGAACTAAAAAAAAGTAGACAGACATAAAGAGCAAATAACAAAGGCGTGGAAGGAATTTCTTTTCAATTATTTATTTTTATTTTTGTGGAACTTTCAATGACAATAACTCAACTCCCGTAGCTTGACTGATTCTAAGTTATGGAATTTTAACATATATACAGAACTTCGATTTTAGAACATTAGAGTAAAACCAGTATCGTTGAATAAGGATTCTTTGAACACTATCGAGGATCGTTGGTACACATAAGGCTTATAATTTTATTTAACTCACATACACTCAAAATATTATGTAGGTAAATTCAAATGAAAAATCATTTAGAACAAGTAAAATGTCATTTAAAACCCCTTTCGCTCACATTTCATTTGAATCAAGAGAGTTTTTCAATTATTTGTTAATGTTAATTTTATAACTACCACATTCTGTAAAAATAAACGAAAAATCTTTTGTTTTATTTAAAAAAGTTAGATATTTTAGTTTTGCTTATTAACAATTGAAAATAGCTGAACATTTTGATTGCACGGAAAATCATTATAATATTGTAGTTGTTTTTTTAGCAACATACATAAAAAGTTTAAATATAATTTTTTTCGTAGGACAACTGCATTTTCATTTAAGTTTAACTTTACGGTAAACTTCTGAAATAACTACAAACAGTTAATTCAAAACTTTTTTGAGTGTAGATATACATATTTGTATGTATTTGTAGTCCAATAAATTAAAAAAAACCTATTTAAAAAATATTGGTCATTTAACAATTATTTTCCCGATACAAACATACATATCGACGGTACCGACAATATGTATAAACATTTCAAAATCATTAAATTATTGTTCTATACTATTTCTCCCGAAACCCTGAAGTTTCGAAACGAGTTCGCCTTTATATTTTATAATATAATATAATATATATAATATAATAATAATAATAATAATAATATAAGCATTTCCTAAAAAATTAAACGATGTTTGCATAAAACAAGGATTGTGCAAAACAATAGCAAAAGTCGGAGAATGACATGGTTATCAAAAAAGTCCTTGGTACAGCGTAATAATGATAAAGTCAATAGAACTGAATGAAGTATACCTTGTATTGGATTTTTAAAATTACAAAACCTCAGTACTTGTAGACAAACTCTCAAAAGATTACTGAGAATTACAAAACTACAATCATAGTATTCTGAATGAAATTGGTTTTTTTTTTATTTTTTGAAAAAGTTTCTTAGCCTACTATGATTGTCGTTCTGTAACTCTCAATAATCTATAAGCATTGAGCTTTTGTAACTTTTTGGTTAAAGTCTACTGAAATGTTGCTTAGCTGCAACGAAATGCATCTAATTAGCTAAACCATCCAAAAATGGATTTTTTTAAAACAGTTCTATTTACACAAATTTCGCCGTGAAATTTTCAACGAGTTTTAAGCAAAGCACCAGTAAAGTGATGTAAAGTGTGTTCACTTACTTTTCACAAATCATACAAACAAGAAAATGGTTGAAATGAAAATGATTTGATTTTTTCTCTCTTTGCTAGTACATCCGTTCAAATTTGTCCCATAGCTATTCAAATATATATATTACATAGCGTCTATACCTGATAAAAATTTATCATAACAACTAACAAAACGTCGGCAGAGCCGTTGTCAAATTTTTGTTAATGCAAGCATACGTGCGAAGACGTTGTGGTTTTTTTATTATGATAAATCATAATTTCTTTGTCGTCGTGAAGAAATGTTGTCACAATGCATGCAATACTTCACTTCACAATTTTTAAAAAGCTTTTATTTAATAAAAACATCAATATTTTTCTTTATTTTTGTACTTTTTTTCTAAAAATTTTATATTTTGCATATAAATTAAAACGTCAAACAGTTTGCTTACGTTTTTTATCACGACAAAGTTGTCTAGGCTGAAGCTCTGACAAAATTGTTAAGACACTGCAATAACACTAATAAATACAGTCTACACCTGATAAATTTTTCTCTTGATAACGATTTGACTTTTATCAGGATAGAAATTTATCAGGTATAGACTTACTGTTAGGGCGGGTCGATTTGTATGGAGGCAAAAAAATCGCTCAAATTACAAGGAAAATCATATTTTAGGGATCAAAATAAGAAACTTTGCGGAAGGAACCATGCCTCTAAAATGTATTTTGATGTCCCGACTTTAGGTCCGAAGGGCCAAATTTTGAAAAATCTCAATTGAGAGAAATTTAGAAAATTAGAATTTTCTTTATACACTGAAAGAATATTCGGCTTAAATTCTATGAATTTCGACATTAATCTATATATAAATAGGCAAGTGAAAAAAGTTAAGAACCATTTTAACTGACTTAAACTCAACGTATTCGCTTGATTTTTTTTTTGTTAGATAGATTGACAATAGGAGCAGTGCAGAATGTATTTTTTCTTCTACATTTTTGTGTCTAAGATATTTAAAAACAGTTAAGAATATTAGCCAATCATAAAGCCATGATTTCTCTTTCTCTCTTAATTTGCTAAAAAAAAATACAACAATTTGGCTTGGCAACTCCATAAACACTCAGAAGGAAAAACGTATTTTATTTGTTCATTCTATTCTTATTTCCATCTTTCTATGTACTTAAACGATTATTGCTGAAACTAATAAAATTTGGATATTTAAATAACGAGTGGTACTGTATTATTTTTCTTTAGATGCTTAAAAATAATATATTTTTTTAATTATTAATAACTTTGATTAAAGTTAAATTCACCTACAGCACAAAGTAAGTTTTTTATTTTTGGTTTATTTTGTGTGCGTTTTGTTTTTGTTCATTGTTTTTGTTCATTGTTTTCATTATTTTTCTGTGCTTTAAATTACTGAACATACTGGAATGTTGGAATATGATGGAATGTTGGAATATGATGGAATGTTGGAATATGATGGAATGTTTATATTATTAGGCTAGCATATTCGTACATACATATGGGGTCTTTCTCAAAGAATAGGGAATAGAAACTTTTTTTGTAACAAACGTTTTAATGGGGAGTCTAAAACTTTAGAGAAAAAGCGTTCAATGAAAAAATAAGCATATATTTTTGTTTTGGGCAATAATAATGAATATGAAGTGAAAACACTAGGAGCAAATATCTAATTACATTTAGTTCAAAAAGTGAACAACTTTTTTTAAATAGTTTGCTTAAAATCTATTCTTATTTATGCGTTTATGTGTTTTAAATTCATCAAACTTTAAATATTTTCATTCTATTCTCCACCTCTGTGCGTTGATGGTTGATTTTCAACCACTGGGCGAACACTAGTCTAATGAAAAATTCATTAAAATTCAACCAACGTCACGCTTCGTTGGTTTAATGAAACCAGTTTCGTCAAAATTATTTTATTGAAAACTTCATCAAATTTATTTAACAGTGAAATTAATGCAGTGCTATAACTTCATCGAAGCAATACAATAATTTCATGAAAATAATGAAATAACTTAAATATAAAGGGGTTTCTTAATAATTAGAAAATATTGTTGTCATAAATCCAATAAAATATTCTTACGAAACCAGAATACCAACGAAGCAATTCCAATGAAATTCTTTCACAATATTCATGAAATTTTCATTGGATTTATGAAATTATCATTAGATTTGTGAAAAAAATTTTAATGAAATTGTTTCATTGAACTTATGAAGCAAAATTCTTTCGATGTAGCACAGTCTCGATTTTCTTTGCTATCATCAAAAAAATACGTAGGAGTAATATATTATTCTTCATCAGTATCACTCATACGCACTAAAATGGTGATTTTTTGAAATGTTTGTATGGAGTAACCCCAGGGGTTGTTCCCGGGGGTGTGCCACTAGCATAGCTGGGTCGGCCCTCCAAAATTAGTGGGGGTCGGTCATACATTTGGACTCGATTGAGGAACTCTAAATGAGTCAAAGTGAGATTTTTAAAAATTTGACCCTTCGGATCAAAAGTCGTGACATCAAAATACATTTTAGAGGTATGGTTCCTTCGGCAAAGTTTCTTGTTTTGATCCCTAGAATACGATTTTCCTTGTAATTTGAGCGATTTTTAAATCGACCCGCCCTAATATATATATATATGTATATATATATATATACATACATATATATGTATATGTACATTTATTAATGTGTATATATATGTACATATATACATATATGTTCATGTACACAAATGTTTATATACATATGTATGTGTATTCGTGTTGAAATTTTCAAAATAAAACTTTTGGCTTAAAATTGTACAAGCATGTTTGTTGGCTTTAAACTTAAAATATCTTTAACGAAAAAAAATCTAAGCAAATCGCTTTATTTTCTAGACTTTATCTGGTAAAAATATATTGACTATTTATTTAAAAAACGTTATATTTTACATTCCCTTTCCCGTCATTCTTTTCGAATGCATATCTGTTGCTTTTGCTTTTGCTTTTTCTTTGGCAGCTTTTAATAAAATTAAAAATAAATAAGAAAATCCTACTCAATACTAAAACATTTGCAAAGATTATGTAGGCTGGGTCCCATTAAAGCAGCATAAGATTTTTATCTTTAAATAAATTAGATTTTTTCCCTCTATATTTCCCTTCTTTATATGGAGGAATTGAGACGAGATTGTAAGAGCTGAACATGAAATATTCAAGTTTGTAGCATTTCTTTTATTCTGAAATTAGAAAAAAATTTAACAACCACAAAACGAATTTGATACACAATTCTTTTTACATTCACATAATAAATATAAATGGTTGGCTTTAAATTTGAAAAAAAAAAATCATAAAAATTACTATCGAATGCAAATAAAATAAAGTCAAATGAAGATGATAATGTGTGTGATAAAATATATATTTCTATTTTTGAAACACAAGCTTCCCTTACCACACACATAACAAATCTCAAAGGGCATCTTGACTTCACATTTTCTTCTAAAATCAATAAAAATAAATCCTATGAAAAGTTACAGGCAATGTCCGGTATAACGAATCTTACTTTAATGAAGTATGTACCATGCTTTAAGAATTTGTGAGGATAGGACAAATTATGAAACACTTTTAGTAAGATTCCTGCTTGTACATACATACATTGGTACATTTGTATGTACATACATATATAAAGATACACAAATATGTATGTACTTCAATTAGTTTTAAATATTTTGGATGTTGAATAATCATCTATGTGATGAAATTTTGTGTACCTATGCCATACAGTATAGACACAGAATATGTAAATAGTGCATATAAAATATAACTTATAGTATATAAATACATACGTACATACTAGGGTGATCGATTATTCGGCATTTTCCAGAAACCGTGTTTGGAATAGTTCGAATATTTGAAATTATGAAAATCCCGGTATCGGTTTTTAAAATTCAGAAAATAGTGGGAAAATTATTTTACAAAAGTTTTGAGTGTAAATTACTTTCTAAAAAAAAGTTCATGTAAATACTATAAAATTATATAGAAATTAAAGGTTAAACATAAAAAATAACTTAATATAAATACATATCACTCGTTTATTCAAAGAACGTCACAACTCAAAAAATGGAACTTTTGAATTAATGATACAGAATTAATCCTCCCATTGTGTAAAAGTTTCATATAAATATTTTGTTTGTTCAACTCTTGAAAGCAAGACTAAGTTATGTGTAAATTGAAAGCTTCAAATTTATTTTCTGGCAAACTAGTTTCTTTGAGTTATGACGTTCCTTGAGTAAATGAGCGATATGAAAAGTACATATCGCACACTAAGTAATAAAATATCAAACACAAAATTATCAAAATGGTTTTGTTTTTCCATAAACCAGTTCTTTTGCAACACAGTCTTTTTGAACAAAATAAGATATCGTTATGCTTGCGTCATTTGTCCAGTATCAAAAGTTTTTTGCCACTTCTGAACATCTGAACACTTTTTATTGACATCCATTGTATTTAATTCGCCTCTGCTACCACCTCATAAAATCGCTGTAATTTCATGTTGCAGTAAATGTTGCCATACCCAAAAAAAACGCCTAGAACTTTTACACTGGAAAAAATACTTAGGAAACTCAACAGAAAACGTTCGTCTAAAATCTACAAATCGAGAAATATTCGACTAATCCGGTTTTTTAATTATAAAAAAATCCGAACAATTCGACATTCGAAAAATCAACATTTTGAAAAAACCGACATCCGTATTGTGAAAAAACCGGGTTTTAAAACCGGTTGAAAACCCGATTCGGTCACCCTAGTACATACATACATACGAGTATATCTTAACAACAACGTTATTTGTGCCGCCGTATATAAAATATTCCTCGCATTTGGCGGGATCATGTGAAATATTCACTTGATACTTTTAGTCGTATACGACTATATTTGCACATATGTATATATGTACATATGTATGCACTTGCAATACAAAATCCAATAAATCCAAATAAAAAGACATAAAAACATATGTATGTATGTATGTGCGGTCATAAATATGTAAATACAGTGAACTCGCGATAACATGAAGTAATTTTTACCAAGGGTGTTCACGTTTTCAAATTTGTTCACGTTTTCGATTGAGAAATTTTTAGAACAAAATAGCACAGTTTACCTCCAAATGATAACTTAAAACAAACAAATCAATATCAGATATTAAAATTGGTTAAAAAATTTAAAATTTTAACATTTATTCACTTTACGAAAATAGTATAAAATGTTTATCTCAATATTTTATTTTTATTTAACGCGTGTCAAAATGAATACGAATAAAAAAAATTTTTTAGCATCAACAAAATGCATCTAGATGTGTTAAGCTAACAACAAATATTTTTTTTAATTAAATAAAATGTTTACACTTTTTCACATAATTAAAATAAAATAAATAAAAAAAATACTCATATCCCATAAGAAAAAAATTAAATATTTTCCAATGCATTGGGACTTATGTCGTTATGCATTTTGTATGGAAAAATCATTACCTAATAGTTTTTACACAAAGAAATTGCTCATCTTCTTTTGGTATGTGTTTTGTTTAACCATTTTTAGTACAGCGATTTTATTCCATATACTACTTGCAAAAAAATCATGGTAGACATAAAAACGTGTTCTGGGATTCCCAAAACTAAAAGTTAATTCACTAAATAAAACGAAAAAACCAAGCAAACTTTCTTCACGTTTTAGAGTTTTCAGACTCTGATCACGTTTTAGAGTAGTCAATGTAAAAATTAATATGTTCACGTTTTCGGGTCGTTCATGTATTCGACTACTCTTCGCATTCACAAATTATTCGCTTACTTTTGCTATTTGCATTCGCTTTTCCATTCGCAGTATGCGAATATTTAAAGCGAATAATAAGAAAAAAAAATTTGGTTTTAAGTTGGTTTTAATAAAAACAATTTGTATGGTAAATCCAGGTTTGACATTAAAAGCAACTTTTATTAAAACCATGTCAGTGTGAAAACGATATGTATATATATTAGAGTTTTTCTTTTCCCGGACTTTTTCATTTCCCGGGAAAGCGGGGAATTCCCGCCCAGTACAAAACAATAGAAAATATTTTTAAATTTAATTTATTTCAACAAAAACAAATTATAATTCATGAGATTGATTAAATAATAACGTCTTATACACACATTAGTCAAAAAGTAATACCGTTTCCGTTCTTTATATAATAGTAATACATACATATGTAGGTATCAATATTATAAAAAATAAATTAAACGAGTATTATTAAAAAAAAATATTACAAATTATCCCCCTTATGAAAAAATCATTGCTAAACTTAAAGTTGGTTTAACAAACGAATTTTGTGTGGCAAAACCAGTTTTAACGCATGCTTTAATTTTAACAATCGTTTTTGCATAGGGGCATATTTCTTTGGAAATAGGACTTTAGTACAGAATAAGCAAATAGAATCTGTAATTATTTTTTTTCCTTGGTAATTACACTCATCAAGGAATGTATAAATACAAATTAAGTTGCCATAGCAAAATCAAAAAATCCCGGTAGTTCCCGCACAAATTTCCCGGGATTTCTTTCCCGGAAAATGTGCGGGATCCCGGGAAATCCCTTATGAAAAACACTAATATATATACATATGTATGTACGTCAGTTGATAGTTTGATGATTGAAGATCGTTCCACTACATATCCAATTAAGTTTCTAAACTCTAAAATTGGTGTTCTTTTTATACAAAGTGGATAGTTGCAATTTCATTGGACAATAACAATACTGAAATTGGTAATTGTTTTTATACCCCCAATAAACCAATAAAAACTATCCATTTAAAACTACATAAGTTTTTCATATATAATTTCTATAGGTACCTGCATGTTTCTACGACCCAACGTAATCGACAGGACAGGGACATTCCGTGTGTTTTTAATTAATGAATGAAATTATTTGATGCAATAATAGTCCATCATTGATTAAAATATTGAAAACATAATAATTGTTTCTAATGATTTTGCCAAATGTGATAATATCAAAGTAATTAACACTATAAGCTCTGTTAACTACTTTGATATTAACATTAAGTTAAAAAGCCACTATACTGATTATATATCAAATAAAAGAAAAACAGTTCAAATTGTTTATATACAGTTCCTTTAACTCCCATTTGAGCATAGGGGATGGGGCTCTTCTTCATCAGAGCTGGAAAGTTACTGACTGTTACTCACTTGGGAGTGGTCAGAACGACTCCTTTGTTGAATTGTCCAAGCAGCTAACTACTTCCGGTCTTTATCCCCCGGGCAACGTCCTTAACGCAACCATTTTTTTTTAAGCTAGCTACAGTTAGAAGGCGCCACAACCATGTATCCTGAGTGTCTGAGGTATCCCTGGAAAGTAAGCGATAAACCGCTGAAGCGTGGTTGCATCGTACGATTGGACGCGAAGATGGCAGCCCTAATACCAATCTACAGGACGAGGGCTAGCAACCCACGTTTCACGAAACCCCAAATTAAAAAATTAAAAAATTAAACAAAAACTCAGTTATTGTTTTATTTAATTCGAATAATATGTTTTACTCCTTATTCTTTTAAAAAATTGAAATATATATTTCCCTTAACTTCTACCCGATTAATCGACACCCTTTGTTCGTACATACATACATACATAGTATATTATGCGAAATTATATTTTAATATTTATGTTCATACATATTTTATTTAACCCATATTTTATGTATTTTCCTTTGAGTGAAATACTTACTATGTATGCTTTGAGAATAATGTTAAGTATACTAAAAGCTACAATCGCTCCGTTTATGCAAGTATGTATAAGTTGAAACAAAAAATCTGCTTCTTATGAAAATTCATTTTTGGAAAAAAAAAATAGTATTAGTGGAAGGATTAAATTCAATATATTTTCATATTCAAAACTACGATAGAGACGACTAAGCAGGAAATTTATAAAAAAAAAATATAACAAAATTAATACACGAATCAAATGAAATACATATTATATTTATTAACAAATAATTGCGCCGTCACTAAAATTGGAATTATTTTATTGTCCTAATGCTCAAATTTAGTACCTTGTTCAAAACACTTAACATTATACACACAGTCAGTCGTACATAGAAACAAACGTACAGCGATTAAAGTTATTAAATTTGTTGCCTATTTAATTAAATTGTTGTTTGTTTGTGTGTAAACGTCCATGCATAAATCGTCCTGCCTGCCAATACACTGGGCAATAGAAAGTTTTGCTTATAGAGGATGTAAAAAGAAAATTTCAAAGAAAAAACACTAATTACAGCCAAATGGCACCAATATTGTACGTAGTGTCCGTCGCGTCGTATCGTATGTGTGTACAAGTGTGAATAGCAACCCAACAAATGGTTTTTTTTTTTTTAAGAAAGAAATAACGCAAATATATGACCACATTAATAATATGGGAGGTTTTTTCACACTTCATGATTCGTTAAGAACATCATCTAATGTTTGTATGTATGTATGTATGTATGTATGTATGTATGTATGTATGTACTTTGGAACAAACACAAGAACAGAAAGTACAGAAAGGAAACTTTTTAAACAAATATCACACACATTTATTTGAGACAGATGTTGTTGTAAATACACTTACATAAATATGTACGAACCCATAAAATTGTACACCCAACAACAACTATAAAACTTAAAGAATTGAAGCGAAAGTTTTGAGTTTTCTATACGGAAGGCCATAAATGAGGAGAAGCAGTGGCTTTTTATGGAAAATTATTTTTTAATATATGTACATACACACAGATAAATATACATACACATATGCATACATATGTACAGACAAAATTCCAAAAATATATTAAACTTGGTATCAGGTAAAGTCGAATATAATTGTCTGGAAGTTAGCTGGAAAATCTCACCAGAGACTTTACGAGTAGGAAGTCTCCGGCAAATTCATGACCCTATCACGGTTTTCAACTTTTAAAATGGTTTAGTTGGTTCTGATAAATTTGCACTGCCATTCTCCACTAAATTAACAGTTGACTTTTCAGTTGTGTTTTGGTACTGTAATTTACAACTCTGCGTAGGTTTGGTTGAGAAAAACTTTGAGTACAAACAACTGCATTTTAGTAGTTGGGTCCGTGGTTGGGTTCTTCTAGTTCTACAAGTTGGTGCGATATAAAAACCAGAAAAAAATGGAAAAATCGTAGCTAGAAATATTTGTTATGCTTAATAACAAAATTTTCTTAACAGTTTCAGTATCGGCGGTATACCGGGCACATACAAAAAAATTTCTTTAAGGGCCATTATTAGAACTTAAAGTTAGTTGAAAGTAGGATTTTATCGGACGTATCAAAAGTTTTTCATCAGTAACATTTTAGCTTAACCTGAAGTGAGCGCTTAGTTAAAGGCAAATGTATCCTTCCTTGTAAATTAAATTAAATTTATAATAATGAATAGCGTTTTATACGTTCGACAAAATCTTACTTTTAACTAACTTTAAGTTGTAATAATGGCCCTAAATGTGGTTTTAGGTGATTTAACCAATAACAAAATATTTTATTTTTGTTCTGCTAGAAACAACTTTGTATTATTTATAACTATCACTAAGATTATGTCCGATACTGGTCGGGCCTAATAATTATATTTAGATTTAAGATTTGATTACTTATTGTTAGTTCAATTTTGAAGATACAATAAATAAATATATATATGAAAAAAAAAGAAATAACTAAAAAAACCTTCCAAAAAACCTTCTCTATTTTTATTATTCCTTACCTTGCATTGGGTAGTTTAAGACGGTTGGAATCATCACGAATTTTTCTTTTGATACGAAGTACATCTATATTTGCGACTTCGTTTTCGTCGCCATAAAATAAATCTACACATATTTTTATCCATTTGGTATGATTTCTTTGAACTAAAACACTAAAAACTTTTTGTTTTTTAAATTTTCACAAAAATTAATTACTTTCTGTCAAACTTGATATTTTAAGTTTAGTTTTAAAAAACTAAAACACAGTTTGGTCGTGTGTAAGTTTGTTAACAAGGCAGATTCATTTCCAGGTAATATCAAGATTACAAGAACAATGAAAAAATACAACAATGAAAAAAACAACATGGGTTGTAGTTCATCCAAAACTTCAAAAATATAATTTGTTTAACATACATAATAATAATAAAAGTTATTCACATAAATTTGAAAATATTTCTCGACGGTAGCTTCCACTAACAAAATCTGGAACGTTTAGCACTTGATAGGGGCATCAATTATTTTCCTTTTCCGATTCCCTGTATTTCCACGGGATGTCAAGTTATAATTTTGATCCCCAAAAAAACTGGTTAATGTATTGCACACTACATCAGAAACAGTCAAAACTTGAAATATTCGAGATGTTCGGGAGTGGCGAATTTAGTTGAGAATCATAATAGGGACATTAAGCAATTTCTTGTGTCTACTTTAAAATAAAAGAAAAAATGGTCTTAGTTTCTGTTTTGTTTCCTTAAATTATAATGACTAAAATTCGTGGAAATTCTAGACGTGAACGCGGAGATATTTTTCGAAAAATAAATAGGCAGCTCTGGTCCAAAACTATATTTAAATAACGAAAATTTAGACATAAGTTCAATGACGTAGTTTTAGTGTGTCTATGTTTCCGTGCATAGTTTAGCTTGAATACGATATGTATGTATGTATCTATGTACATATGTATGTATGTATGTATGTATGTTATGTAAAACCATAACAATAGACCATTGGATAAATGCATGTGAGATCAAAAACAGAAAAGAATCGTTTTTAAAAACATCAAAAGACATATGTATATTCATATCGCACACTAAATCATAAACAGTCACAACTCAAAAAATGTAAGATGCTGAGTAGTGGAAAACAACTGACGCAAGTATGTAACATAAAAACAAGCATAACGATATTTTATATTATCCAAAAATACTGTATTCCGAAAGAAATTGTTACTAGAGTTAGATACTTGTTCTACTAACTGTTTTATAAAAAAAAAAACAAAACTTTGAGTTGTGACTGTTTATGATTTCGTGTGCGATATGTAAATATCGATGGTAACAAGTAGAAAGGCCCTAACTCGTATTTTCACGAAATTGAGTTTTTCAGTAATTCCAATACATTTCACAAATTACAAATACACCTCTTCACAAAAATTTATTGCAGTAGTGTAAAAAATAACGCTTTTACAAGCAGTGGTACTTTTTATTGTTATGTTTTTACCTTCTCCTGTGGGCGTTTCTACTTGTGACCAACGATGCAATCATATTGCATATTGTTGCACAATGTGCAGCAAACAGTTTCTTTACGCAAAAGCTTGGGAAGTTAACTCAGAATTTCTTGCAGGCTCCAATAAAATTTAAATACAAATGCAAAAATGCAAATGTAACCGATTGCAAAATAAATGTAATATTATTATGCCAGTGGACATTTCTATTATATTGATAGTAACAATGTTGACTTTTCATAAAAGGAAATAGAGACAAGCAATGAAATTAAAAATATTTTATTTCATACACATATACATACATACATTCTTCGATTTTTATTGTTAGCATTACTTATTGAACAAAGAAAGTAAAACTGACTACAATAGTAAAATATCTGCACAAACATTAAAATGCAGTCATTTCTGAAAACTGTCATTGTTATAACAGCTACTGCAATTATAATCACGTCGAGAAAATATTGATCCCAAGCTTAAAGTGATTTTTTTTTTTTTGTAATACATACATACATGTTTGTAAATTTCTTACGTTTTGCATTAAAAAGGATATCAATAAAACCAGAGGTGATAGTTTCAATAATATTTGTGCGGAACTTCCAATATAATTTTTTATTTACGACATACTCGTAAATGAGTACCGCAGCACACACAAAAACTTTTCTCCAACATAAAGTGCTAACACAGGATTCAGACGATGAAATTTATGACGTCTATTTTTCTTGATTCCCTTTTGAAGTTCCTACCAAAAATTATTTGCGTTCATACGATGATTATTTTTACATGTCTAATTTTTTATTGATTTTGATTTTTATTGATTTTATTGTTTATACATATATTTGAAGTACACACCCTGTCGGAGAATGTGTGGTTGACTACAAAAATAGTTAACTTAACTTTTCTTAGACTGATTAAAAGCTAACTGGAATGTCATCAAGAACAAACCCAAAATTAATTCTTTACGTAATCGAATTTGATGAGGGACAATAAATTTATTCTCATCTACTTTGAAACTCATTTCAGTTTTATATTAATATTTTTTTTGTGGTTATTTTAAATGGTACCTTAGCGCCGAGTGTTCAAAACCAGTAAAAATTTTTTTTATTTACTGACTACCAGGTGATTTAAAAAAGTCAACTTTAAGTTAGCTGAGAGTAATGCAGAGTGAGACAATTGACTACCGCCTAGGACATCGCAATGTTAAAATATTCAGTTGATTACATTGCAAAGTAATCCAAGTGTCAATCAGTACTATTTGCGAAATAGTTAGCTTAAAGTTAACCGAATTTCCGACAGGGTACTTTTTTAATAAAAATTTTCTTCGAAGAACACACCAATATGAGAATATTAATAATAAAACGTAACAACAAGAACACAAATTGGTGTAAAGAAAAATATGAAAAAAATTCAGTAAAGTGCGACTTTGACTCGCGCACGAAGGGTTCCGTACGTTGGGCTTTGAGCATTTTTTTTAATACAGTGTTTGTTACGTTTTTTCAGCTGAAATAATTTTTTTTATTGTTTTTCGCTTTTTTCTCGTTTTGGCGATTTTTTAAATTTTGGCGATTTTTTTTTAATTTTGGCGATTTTTTTCATTTTGGTTATTTTTTTTGCGATTTTTTTCATTTTGGCGATTTTTTTTCATTTTGGCAATTTTTTTAATTTTGGCGATTTTTTTAATTTTTGCGATTTTTTCATTTTGGCGATTTTTTTTCATTTTGACGATTTTTTCATTTTGGCGATTTTTCCGGTTTTCCGCGATTTATTTTCGATTTAGAAATTTTTTTTAATTTGGTGCTTTTTTTCGTTTTGGCGATTTTTTTTTTATTTTGGCGATTTTTTTTCGGTTTGGCGATTTTATAATTTTGAGATTTTTTTGTTTTACCGTTTTTGAAAATTTCAAGAAGTTTGCTCTTACGGTTTTCAAGATACAGCAAGTTATCAAAATTACATAGTCAAAATTACATTAACTGATGGTACACCCTTTAATTAAAATTTTTTTAATTTTAGTGTTAATTGTTGTAGTCTGTATAAAAATACACTAAATTTACAAATTTCAAGTGTATATACATACAATTGTATGTATATTACATGGGATTTTAACATTTTTCGTTGCTCGTTTTGGCACACCCTTTAATTTCCAACTCTCATGTATTTGTTGTTGTAGCGGCCAAGGGTCTACACACTCTGTCCAAATTTCAGGTCCGTAGCTCTTACGGTTCTCGAGAAAATACCCTGTGACGGACAGACGGACGGACGGACGGACAGACGGACAGACGGACAGCGTAGCGAAAACAATAGGGTTCCTTTTTCACCTTTGGTGTACGGAACCCTAAAAACGATAGAAAACAGAAATCGAGTAATTTTTTCTATCCCTCTTTCTTCTCTACCCCGTTCGCTATCAAACCAAAAATGACGTCGAAAAATAGACTTCATAAAAGGCTTCGTGTGAATTAGGCGTAAATCTACTTTTGCCCAAAATTTCATCAAGTCTTTACACAAACGAAAATTTATTTACATATGTACATTGTATGTAAAAATTATTTTTTGATGTGTCAACATCTATACGCTAGGGGGTAAAAATCTTTTTCACAATACAATCACAAATTTTGAGTAAGATCATCTATCTAAGATGCACACCGCGTTATGAAATCGGTGTAAGCTATGTATGAGTGTATAAGTGTTTGAAAGGAGCAACACAATCTTATTTAAAATATTGGAAATACATAGGAATTTGGTGGTTTTTGTTTGTTTTATTTAACTTGATAATTGCTTTATTTTAATTGCAATGCGTAAACAACAACAAGAATAGCAACAACTAAACGATGAACAACAAGAATTAAAAATTACCATAGATGGGCACTTTGCAGTACTACTAAAATTTCAGTAAAAATAATTTTTTAACCAGTAAATTTTTATTGATTACTAAAACTTTTTTCTACAATTTTTATAAAGTGCCTAAATGATTTATTATATGATGAGGTTCATTGAATTTTCAGTAATCAGTAATGCCCGTATTCATAATGAAATTCTACCAAGTGGCTAAATTTCTTTCATACAAAAATTTCAAAATTTGAATAAAACAAACTTTGCCACTTTGCTACAATTTTATTACGAATACGGCCCTACGATTTTACTGGTAATGCAAATTAAATATCATTATCAGTAAAAATTTACTGAATTTTTTCAGTAATCAGTAAATTTATTGCTTACTGATTCTTGTATAATTGTATATATATTACATAGGATTTTAATATTTTTCGTTGCTCGTTTTGGAACACCCTTTAATTTGTAACTGTCATTTATTTGTTTTTGTAGCGGCCAGAGTTCTACACAGTCTGTCAAAATTTCAGGTCCGTAGCTCGAACAGTTCTCCAGAAAACAGCCTGTCACGCACAAACCTAAAAGTGTAGCGAAAACAATCGGTGAACTTTCATGAGCGGTAAAAATTTGCACAAACTCAATTCAGGGACTTAGGCCCAATAATAGACATCTCAATTATATGTCATTTAGCTAATTGCCACTTAAATTTATGTTGCACTTAAATGTAGTTTAATTTTTTCAGTGGTTAATTAAGGTTCTTATAAAATTACTTTCAAAGTACGGCAGCACTAAAAAAATTCCAAATATTATGGAAAGCTTTCCAAGCAACAGCTGCTTATTATAAATAAAAAAGTTATCTTATCAAAATAAAGAATATTAAAATTGCATAAAAACACATATTATGAAACAAACAAGAGCATCAGAACTAATTTTTCTATTTTTTCATGATATGAAATTATATATTGTATATGTTATATAAAATTTATGAAAATTGAAAGAAATTCTTTTTAATACGACCATATGATGTTCATGTACATGTTTTCAATAAACACACACATCCAATAACAGATCGCTCCTTTATTGCAACGTAGTCATATCTTGTAAAACTTAAGTATGATTAATACACAAGGATGGACATTTAAATGTCTCTCAACTTTGCACTGAAAAAACGAATTCGGTACTCAAATGGCACTTAAAGATATATGACACTTAATTGAGAAGTCAATTATTGGGCCTTACGCCTATTTTTTGACTTGGTAATCAAATTGTATTTAATTTTAAGTTATAATTAAATACGAAATTGAGTTTTTGAGTGCATAATTAAATAATCATTAAATACCCAACCTTGGTGTATTAAATACTACTTAAGTTTTATGAGCGTACCATGTGTGTTTATTGAAAACACACACATGAACATAATGTGGTCGGGTTCAAAACAGCATGTGATCATATTAAAATGAATTTCGTTTAAATTTCATAAATATATAACATATACAATACAAAGTTTCATATCATGGACTAAATTAATAGAAAAATGCATTATGATGTTCGTTTGGTTTTATAAAATGAGTTTTTATGCAATTTTAATTTTCTACATGTTTGCTAACCTAACTTTTTTGTTTATGTTAAACAGCTGTTCTTTGGAAAGTTTTCAGTGCTGCCGTACTTTCAACGTAATCTAATAAGAACTTTAATTAACCACTGAAAAAAGGAAATCGTATTTAAATAAAACTTAATTTTAAATAAAAATTAGCTAATTACGTACTTAAATATTAAGTTGAAAACTAGGGGTTAGCCTATTTTTTGTAAATTAAATATGTACTCTATTCATCACTTCTTATGAGGCGGTATTGCATGCCACACACGTGTGGCGTCAGTTGAAGCAAATTTCGGATTAATATACTAATTTATCAGTGCAAATGGAATATGTGAATTGTTTTGATTCATCGTATTATAATTTTCTGAAACGTTTTTTGTAATGAAAGCTCAATTTTACCACCTCTTCATTTACAACAGTCTTGTCACTGTCGTTTGTTCTTTACAAATTATGAACATGCCAGTTAATTTCCTTATTTTTATTCTACTTAAGACAAATTTTTTCGGTTTGTTTGCTTTCAAGTAGATTTATTTAGTTTTTGCCAGAAGCCCATAGATTTTTAATTTTAATTAGCTTAATTATTATTGTTCGAATTTTATTTGTTTTTATATTTATTACACTTTTTATTTTTTCTTTTTTCCCAAACATAATAATTATGTACTAAATATTATCAATAGGGAAAGGATTTTCATGTAAATACATGTTTTCTGTCTTTGGTTGTAGATCAACATAAACAAAATATATTTGCGAATCAATGAACTTGCGACAAAATGGCATCGATTTGTTAATGCATATTTTTGCATATTTTATAATATATACATATTTTTGCACATTTCATTATATATGTATATTTTTAATAAATTTTTTAGTTTTTTCATGCTATAAATCAAATTTTGTTTTTTGATTAGCTGCAAAGAATTTAAAAGATGCAGTTTTTACGAGTGTGTACCAAAAAAAAAACGAAGAGGAAAACGAGAAAAATTTTCGATTGTATTTTTTTTTTTTGTGATATTCGATATTCAAAACACCGTAAGACTCCTCATTTGAAAAGTTCAATACCTTGGCTTAAGTCAAGAATATCAATACCATTGAAAATTAAAAAAAGAAACACGAGCATATTATAAAAGCCTTTTTAAACCCAAAAATGTTTGTGTAATTTTTTTTAGCGCACCCTATTAATTTCATGTGGATATAAAGTGTTTTTGAAAGCTCATTTGCGTGTTGCAACCTTTAATGCAAAATATCCAGTGATACGCTACGGATACATCCTATACTAAATAGATGGGAAACGTGGCTGAAGGCTGTCGGATAAATTTTAAAGTCAAAAAACTTAAGCACTAAAGTGATATTTTTGCACACATAGTATTGCTTCCTTGTTCACACTATAGCACAATTAGAGGCTTTCGTTACTTTAACAGCTCAAGTTGAATTAAAGATGCGGTAATGTTTACTCTGAAAGGCAGAATAAGTGAAGAGATTAAAAATAAATTAGATTATTACTTATACAAAAAAAAATATGGACTTAAAAAATATGCATGTAACAAATTGCATAAATAGTTTAAAGTTCTAACAACCAGGGTAGGGAAAAATTCGGCTAGCGAGCACAATTTTTATTCACTCGCTCGTTTTAAAATTTGTGCTCGCGAGCTCAAAATTAGCTCGACTCGTAAGCATTAAATGACTCGCCTTAAAATTTGTACTCGCGAGTTTTATTTTAAAACTCGTAAGCACAAATTTTAAAAGAGTGCAAAACGAGCATAAACGAATTCAAAACGAGTAGTTATTACAAAAAAAAATTTTTAGATTTATTCGAAAAAGTATATGTATTTATATGCGAATTTGAAAAGCATAGTACTTACAAATGCATATACATATATAAAAATATCTGTTCTTACTTTCATGTCATAAGTTATTTTTCAAATGTTTTAAGGCTTCTGCTTCATGAAAAGTTAAGCAAATGCTTACCACAAAATTAATAAAACTCGCGAACAATTCTTTTTAACTCGACTCGCGAGTAGAGTTTTATTTTTGACTCTTAAAATTTTAATTCTTCTCGCGAGTCCTATTTTCGATTCTCAAAAATTAAATGCGCTCGCGAGTTTTATTTTTTTAACTCGCGAGCAGACAAGAGTAGCTCGTTTCAATACAAAAAATAAAACTCGCTCGAATTGAATTCGTTTGCGAGCGAGTTTAATTCGAGCACTCTCCGCACCCTGCTAACAACGAAAACTTAGAAACTGAATACAGGCAAACTCCGGTATAAAGAACGGTTTAATGTCAGGCCCATTCGTTATACCGAAAAATTTATTAAATCGCAATGTTTTTTTAAGTCTTATTTTAACTTTTATTAGTGTAGACATGATGCAATACAATAAAAAGAATGAGGGCAATTTTTTTTTCGAAATAAGCTACCAAACAAACTAACGATAACACAATTTTTGTTTTGCAAAAATGCTGCTGTAGATTTTGTTTAATATTTTTTTTGTCGTTCGTTATACAGAGCACGCCTTTATCAAAACATTCGCAAAAAAAAAGTAAAACTAAATGTTAGAAATATGATGCTAGCAAGTTTGTGTTTTTTATTTTGCGATTTTTTCTTTATCATTCGTTATAAAATTAGGATATTATTCGCTATATAAGATTTGACTTTTATTTTTTGCCTTTATTTTGTTGCATAAATGTTTTTTCAGAAGAAATCGCCAAAGATTTCATTCATTCATTCGAACTTTTATTTTGTATTCCATACGATTTGACAAAATATTCGTTGAGAATGCTTTGAAGCTGAGCGTTTTATGTTTTATAAGTTTTTAATGACAAAATGTTTGTTAAGAAAGCAATGAAGCTGATTTTTTCAAGTTTTTAATGTTATTAAATAAAAAAAAGTTGATAAATGCATATTTTATTAGTTTTAAGCACATATTTTTATATTTTCATTGCATATTTTATGTATATAAAACGTGATTTTAAATGCATGAAAATCCTTTGCCTAATTATCAAAAAATTTTTTAGAAAATAGAAAAAGTTTCGTACAACAGTTGATACTGTTAATTTGAAATTATTTGTGATGTCCAACAATATTCACTCATTGCATTCTTTTTGAAGTATAAAATTATCATTTAAATAAAATTCTCTTTAATTTAATTTAATTTAATTTAAATTTTTTACCCCCATACAAACGAACAGTATGACTGAAAGGCGTATTAAAAAAGTTTTTGGCTTTGAAATCATTATTAACGAGCAAAGAAAAATTATGCTGATGATGCTGTGGGGTTGCTCATGCAGATACTCGTTTCATAAGGCACATGAGAGCAGATAGAGGAAGGAATTTTGGGGAAAAAGAGAATAATATTGCTTGGATCGTTGGTTGACTAGTTGTTTGGCTGGCTGTCAAGGAATGCATTGATGATGGTTTGGTGGCTTATAGAAATGGAACGATGGTTAAGTTTAGTGGTTATGGTGGCGTGGTTAGAGGTTAAGAACTTTTGACACATAAAAGAAAAAGCACAACTATACCACACGATATTGTACCCTGATAACCAGGATTACTTTTAAATACCCAACAAATGGAGAAACCATTGTGTGTCGTTTAATTTTTTTTTTTTTTTTGTTTTTGGCAAAATTGCCAAAAAGAAAGTCATCATTAAACATTTTACTTAAAAGGCTTTTTATTTTCCTTTTCTTTCAGTCGTGCGAAAAAGTAATGCAAATAACAAATAAAGAAGACATACTGAACAAAAATAATAAGAAAACATATTAAGCGATTTTAAAATTAAATCAAGTCAATTTCGTTGATACATTTAAGGACCTTTAACGATTTTCTTTTATTTGCTTATCATTGTTTTTTAAGAAGAAAACTAGTAAGAAACCAAGTGAAAAATTATAAATTTTCTTGCATTCTTTAAGGGAATTAAATAAAAATAAGGTCGTTTGAGCTTATGTTGTGCTTGTGTCCTCATCCTTCTTTCGTTGGTTTTTTTTTTAATCATTTCTATTCCTTTGCTTAACTCAATTTATTTTGCAGTTATTTACTTACTTTAATAAAATTATGTTCTACATGTTTTTTGTCATTATCGACATCAACTTCATCATTGTTGATGCTTTATTGTATAATGGAAAAATTGTAGACTAAGGAAGAATCGCAACATTGTCATACACAAGCAAAGAAACTGGTATCTTATTTTCTAACTTTCTCACCGTTTGATCAGTGAACGTTCTTGCTGCTGTCACCAAAAGGATGTGCAATAAAAAAGTTATTTTGTTTGGTTTTGGTTCCTACGAGAACTACACGTAATGTGTTCAATGCGGATGTATGTATGTATGTATGTGCAGTATGTGTACGGGTACTAAATTTTTATTGCTAGTTTTATACGTTCTCATAAGTGTCTAATAGGGGCGGGGGGAGACTAAAAAACTAAAACGAATTTTAACCATTGCGGCAGTTAAAGTGGCGGAAACGGAAACAACTATCTGCAAATGACATCTTAATGTTATTGAAAAAAAAAATTGTGAGGAGAAAATCTTATTTTTTACATAGCATTTACATACATATATACATACATACATACATACATACATACATACATACATACATACATACATATATTATATGTATACAGAATGACATTTAGTACATATTCGCATATTCTATTGAAAATGTTGTTCCTTAGCTCGACTTAAATGGCTGTTTGCCATGTTTGGTTTTTGCTGTGGTTCATTGGAAATCAAACTTATTTTGAAATTTGATTGGAAAAAGCAAGCGATATTATTATTGGTATTTATTAAACTATGTATGCGCATATGTATGTATGTATGTTTGTACTTGTATGTATATTGCGTTTATTTTGTTTGTATTTTCCCTAGAACCTACCGTATAGGAACTCAAACCCATTTGTAAGTAACTTCAAACTGGTTTTTTAATAACCACAACTGGTTGATTAAGTGACCTTTTTCCTTGTCGCCGACTCACTATTTTAACATAGGCATGTCATAGGCGGTAGTCAATTGGCCATCTCTGCATGACTTTATAATTGACTACTAACTACTTATTTACCATCCAATTTGTAGTTAATTAATATTATAGTAAAATAAAGATATATGTGTATTTATATTATATACACTCAGGGAAAAACTGCAACTTAAAAATACGAACGCGTCACATTAATTCAATGATTTTCAATATAATAGAGATACTTAAAAATAAAATATATAAAATTAATAAATTAATACTGTAAATTTCAACATGACTAGAATTTCGTTAATGTTTTTTATTAATTCAATATGGTTTTTATATATTCTATCTGGGAGTACATATGTATATGAACATATGGATTTTTTTTCTTAAAAATGTTATTATGCATTTTGAGAAGCACTTGTACAATCTATCTAAGAAAAAAAAAACTAAGATCACATGAAAAAATTATCAACTTCACATAAAAAATTTCACTAAATTTTTAACACTTGATGGAACAAACAGCATCATCAATAAAACACTACAAAGAATCAATATCTACCAGTATAGAAATCTTATTGCACTGGTGACTACTAAATATTTTTACTGTGATTTTATACGTATGTACATACTATTGATGTAACTACTGAATGACGATTTTGATTAATCGTGAATACGAATATTAAATTTCGCGAAATTAATATTTCAAAATGAATTTAAAAAAACCACATGCATTAATACTGTTGCCGATCACTTTAAAGAGCTGATTATTATTATTCAAAGAAACACACCAGATAACAATAACTTTAAAAAATATTCTGAAATATTTAACATTATTAACACATACCGACAATAAAGCATTTCTGTGTCTTCATCATTCTTTTCAACATCGCTTTCCTGTTTTCTTATTACATATTAATTGAGACATATTTAGATTTAATTGAACTGTAGTGAATTTTAATCAGAAATAATTTTTATTCAGGCTTAAGTTCAGTAATTTCAATTGTTATTGAATGAAATATTTTTATTAATTAATGTGAGTTTCTAAAGAAGAGAAGAAAACTTAAACTAGACTATATTAGCTGGCGGAAATACCGATACCCAATTGTATACACAATCATATCTCATATTCCATTTCATTGAAAATTTACGTTAAGTAGCTGATGTTAATAATAATCTCTACCCCAGTAGATAGACATCGGTGCTGATGAAGTGCGTGGTTGCACAGAAAAATACGGTATTTCTCCCACCTAATAAAGTCTAGTTTAATCTTTCTTCTCTTCTTTAGAAACTCACATTAATTAATAAAAATATGTCATTCAACAAGAATTGAAATTACTGAATTTAAGCCTGATTAAAAATTATTTCTGGCTAATATTACATATTAATTTAATGTTACCACAAGAAAACTATTATGTTAATTTGAAAATAAAGTTTTTGGTTATTAATATTTAGTACTAATTAATACTTTCGTGCCTTTACGTACTGTTTTTTTACACTTCATGTACTGAATTTGGCGAATATGAATACGAATGTCCTAAAATAGACGAATATTCGCTACAAATGCGAATATTCCTCACATCATTACTGCACACATGTGTATTTGGATATGAATTTATATTTTCATTTTTATTTCACATTCAACATGCATGAATGAATGAGCAAACCAATTGCAACATGAAAAACTATGCATGGGGATTATGTAAAAATTTATAAAATAATACTCGTATGCACAATCAATTTATAAACCAATAAAAGGTAACACAAACGCAATATGTCCACTTTTTAAGTTTATTTTTTTAATGAATTACTATTCTACGTATTAAATAACATACTATGAGTATATAATGGTTCAGCTCAAAAATTAAATAATCTATGCAATACTTCGAAGTACATTTGTTTGACATTCATTATGACCAGGGAAACCAGAAATATGCTCTAAAAAAGTGTTTTATGCGCATTCAATATGCACTTAAAACTTGAAAATATGCACTAAAACGTGAAAAAATATGCTCTTAAAAATGAAATAGTTTATTTGTCAATGAAAATATATTTTTAATTAAAAAATTCAACAACATTTTTATAATAAAATAAATTCAGTAAAGTGCGACTTTGACTCGCGCACGAAGAGTTCCGTACGTTGGGCTTCGAGCATTTTTTTAATACAGCGTTTTTTTAAGTTTTTGTCTTTTTTCAGCTGAAATAATTTTTTTTTTTGTTTATTTTTCGCTTTTTTCTCATTTTGGCGATTTTTTTCATTTTGGCGATTTTTTTAATTTTGGCGATTTTTTTTTTCATTTTGACGATTTTTTTCATTTTGGTGATTTTTTTCATTTTGGCGATTTTTTCATTTCGGCGATTCTTAAGCTTTGGCGATTTTTCCGGGTTTTCGCGATTTATTTTCGTTTTAGAATTTTTTTTTATTTGGTGCTTTTTTCGTTTTGGCGATTTTTTTTTTATTTTGGCGATTTTATAATTTTGGCGATTTTATAATTTTGGAATTTTTTTGTTTTACCGTTTTTGAAAATTTCAAGAAGTTTGCTCTTACGGTACAAGATACAGCAAGTTGTCAAAATTACATAGTCAAAATTACATTAACTGATGGTACACCCTTTAATTAAAATTTTTTTAAATTTTGTTGGTAATTGTTGTAGTCTGTATAAAAAAAACACTAACCTTACAAAATTCAAGTGTATATACATACAATTGTATATATATTACATGGGATTTTAACATTATTCGTTGCTCGTTTTGGAACACCCTTTAATTTCTAACTCTCATGTATTTGTTGTTGTAGCGGCCAAAGGTCTACACACTGTGTCCAAATTTCAGGCCCGTAGCTCTTACGGTTCTCGAGAAAATACCCTGTGACAGACGGACGGACAGACGGACAGCGTAGCGAAAACAATAGGGTTTCTTTTCACCTTTGGTGTACGAAACCCTAAAAATAAACAAAAAACGGAAACAAAATTAACAAACTGGTTTTGAAGTGCAGGTTAAAACAAAATTACCATACAAATTTTTACTAACCTAGGGTTTACACATGCAGGTGCAAGTTCGAAAAACTCAATACACTCAAACTCTTTTATTAATACATCTACACTTTCGCCACTTGCAGTCTACTTCCAACTCAACTGCCAATGAATTTTAAAAGACAGTGACTTGGTGAACTTGTAGCAAGTAAATGGAAAGTTAGCTAACAGAGTTGCCCTATTAATACTTTAGCACAAATTAACTGGATTTCAGTGTAATGTTATATGAGTTTTTACTCATTTTAAATACATTTAAAAGCTAATTGAATAATTTTTTCTTAAATATTCATAAATCAAGCAGTTAATTAATTTTTTAGACTTAAATAACATTGAAACAATACGAATAAAGTTCAATACTATATGGTTCCCTTAAAATTAAAATTTTTTATGTTATGGACAACTCTGCACTAAAAGGTAAACATGCAAGTTGCAAGACAGTCGGCCATTTGTGCGAAATTTTCGTTCATAATACGTACATAGAGCGATATCAGAATTTTAATAAATAAGACAAGATTTTTATTTATAATTTTTATTGAGACATTATTAGATTTAGTTGAACTATAGTGAATTTTAATCAGAAATAATTTCTTAATCAGGCTTGAGTTCAGTAATTTCAATTCTTATGAATGAAATATTTTTATTAATTAATGTGAGTATCTAAAGAAGAGAAGAAAAATTAAACTAGACACTATTAGCTGGGGGAAATACCGATATTTTTCTGTGCAGCCACGCACTTCATCAGCACCCATGTCTATCTACTGGGGTAGAGATTATTATTAACATCAGCTATTTAACCTGAAAATCTATGAAAGTGGAATATGAGAATTGATTGTGTATACAATTATTGATTTGCCTTTGGCAAACACATTTGTAAGTATCACTATTCATTTTTCTGTTTTTCCATTTTCTATTTAGGTTAGCACGAAGTTATATCACTCTACCAATGTATGTTTAACTATTCTTACTTATCTTTTACGATCATCACATTAATTATTTTTACTTATTCGATGCACCATCGGTACATACATATAAGTATTATTGTAGTGGCTTTATGTTACTTTGTTTTTGCTTTCTACAGTTGACTTAGCTTTCCAGCATTCTGAAGCAGTTCTGGCCAAGTCAACAGTGATCGCCAAGTGAACATATTTTTGTCACGTGCCCATGATGAATTAAATGAGACATTATTAGATTTAGTTGAACTATAGTGAATTTTAATCAGAAATAATTTCTTAATCAGGCTTGAGTTCAGTAATTTCAATTCTTATGAATGAAATATTTTTATTAATTAATGTGAGTATCTAAAGAAGAGAAGAAAAATTAAACTAGACACTATTAGCTGGGGGAAATACCGATATTTTTCTGTGCAGCCACGCACTTCATCAGCACCCATGTCTATCTACTGGGGTAGAGATTATTATTAACATCAGCTATTTAACCTGAAAATCTATGAAAGTGGAATATGAGAATTGATTGTGTATACAATTATTGATTTGCCTTTGGCAAACACATTTGTAAGTATCACTATTCATTTTTCTGTTTTTCCATTTTCTATTTAGGTTAGCACGAAGTTATATCACTCTACCAATGTATGTTTAACTATTCTTACTTATCTTTTACGATCATCACATTAATTATTTTTACTTATTCGATGCACCATCGGTACATACATATAAGTATTATTGTAGTGGCTTTATGTTACTTTGTTTTAAGCAGTTAATTAATTTTTTAGACTTAAATAACATTGAAACAATACGAATAAAGTTCAATACTATATGGTTCCCTTAAAATTAAAATTTTTTATGTTATGGACAACTCTGCACTAAAAGGTAAACATGCAAGTTGCAAGACAGTCGGCCATTTGTGCGAAATTTTCGTTCATAATACGTACATAGAGCGATATCAGAATTTTAATAAATAAGACAAGATTTTTATTTATAATTTTTATTGCAACAAAGAACAATATATTATCCTAGAATTTCAAATAAAAATCGTTGCCTGTCACATCTAAATAAACTTTTATACATTGACAATTTTCCTTCAACGTCTACTCGGGATAAAGTGCGTCTTAAATAGCAAAACTGAATTTGTATTGCAACTAACGTCCGTAAAACTGAGTAATATACATATAAGAAAAATTTATACACTACATGGAACATTGGAACAGGTATTTAGATGGCTAAAAATAAAAATTTTGAACAACCCCTCAACTTGTAAGCATATTAACCCAGATAGCGGCGGAAAAATGTTTGCTTTAAAACTTAAATTTTTATTTCAAAAATAAAATTTTAATAAAAAAATTTCTAAAAAAAAATTTATGTATATTTTTTGCAATGGGGTGTTCTTTTAAAAGGACGGTTGAGCCAAATAGGTTAAACTACATTACAGCTTAAAATCTATAAAAGCCATATTGAATTAATAAAAAAAACATTAACGAAAGTCTAGTCATGTTGAAATTTCTTATTTCAATATCGAAAAATATTAATTTACAGTATTTTATACTGTAAATTAATAATTTTATTTATTTTTAAGTATCTCATCATACATTTTCTATTATATTGAAAATCATTGTATTAATGTGACGCGTTCGTATTTTTAAGTTGCAGCTTTTCCCTGAGTGTAGAAAAAAATTCTATAAAGTATTAAAATGTGCCCAAAAATATGCGTGTAGGACTGATATATGCAAAAATATGCTTTAAAGTGTAAAATATGGAAAAATATGCACTAACAAATCGATGCCAAAATTCATAGAAGCTCTGAAACGGATAACAATCTTATCCCCGCATTAATACGTTACACAAGAAAAAACATGCAATTGAATATTTGCGGTTTCCCTGATTATGACACTATGACACCTAAGACTACCATTTGAATCCCCAAATTGTTTATAGAATAGAAGTGTTCCTCATTTCCTTATAAAACTTATCCAAATCCAAAAGAAAAATATCAAATAACAATATTATTAAAATGAAAAAGTCATAATTCCAAACTAAATGCATGCCTTGCACTTAACATAACTTAAACTGCAAGACATATTAATTAACATACATATGTACAGTACTGTGCAAAACAAAAGCAACAAACTCCGCAAAAATAAATGGAGACGATTATTTCAGAATATACATCATATGCAACAAAAACTCTGAGCATAATTTATTTGTATTTATATGCCCTATGTATCGTATTGAATAAAATCTTTCTTAAAAAAACTGGGGTTTCGAAAGTTATAGAAAATAGTCCAGACTTTGATATGAAGCTGTGCATAACAAAAGCAACAAATTAATCCTTTTTGTATAATCTTTAGTTTTTTCATAATACGTGGATATCAACGTGGATAAATTCTCAAATATTATTTATTATGCATTAAGGAATACATTTTGGCTAAGTTAATGGAATTTTGAAGTGTTCGTTGCAATTTAGGATCCATTTTCTGAAAACACTCCTTCGGATTCTTGCAAAGAGGTTTGCAATGGCGATCGAGAAAGCTGCGTTTGTCGGTAAAGCGAGGATTGGAATTAAATTAATGTTCCTGACTTTTTTTCCAACCTCCAAGTATGTTATGGAATACTACCGCATTGAAACACCCATAAAAGAGTCATATTCCACTCGAAATGCCAAATAATTTTTATTTCAAGGATATTTTTTTTACAAATTTTTGGGAATGGTCTAACTTTATACGTCGGAAAATAAGACATCAAAATCACCTAACCGCTGTTATGCTTAAAACTCATTTTAACATTTCGTGGCGAAAACGGTTTGCTAGGCAAGCGCCGCATTGAAGAGATGATATACCAATTCCATATATGGAACTTGAATTCTTCAATAAAAACATCGGTTTCCCATTTTATTAGGATTCAATTACGGTGTGTACTACTGAACTCCGTTTTAAGCAAAAAGACAATAAAATTGTATGAACTAAATACAAGATTTACCTGGATTTTTTTTAAGTATCTATCTCTTGGTCAACTATAGTATTTTCTTAGTATGTAACTTTTTCAATTGCCTTCCCTGGCACGGTTTCGAGTTGTACAATAATGCACACTCTAATTTCGAGATATTATAACCTCACTAGAAACAGCAAACGAGATTTTGGATTATTTGAAATGCATTTTTCTATGATAACCTGCGGACGTTTTTCGTGGTGGTACCCAAAACTGCTCAATACGTAATTATTATGCCGACCTATCCATCAGCAAACTAGAAATATATTTTTATTACACTTTTAAATAAGTAACAGCCGCTTATTTAATGTTTTTAGATTAATTTTTTAAATATTAGAAAGTTCAGCAATACATACTCTTCCCCATTCTTGCTAAATCAAACAGCACCAATAACATTGAGAAATGCATTTTAATATTTAGTATAAGGACTAATAAGTACTGTTAAGCCTGTTGGACTTTGGAATTATAGGGATATATCAAAGAGTTTTTTGGTAATTATGACATTTTCCATTTTGTTGCTATTGTTCTGCACAATCTCGATACATGGGTTTGAGAATATTAGTAATTTTATTTTTCAGGAAATATCAATATTAAAAAATTAAAATACGAATTCGTTTTCTAGTATGAATGCCTACAAAAGTTTGTTAAAAGAGCTGCTTGAAATAATCAAATGTCTAAAATATTTAAATTTTAAGTCAAATGGGTTTTTGTTGCTTTTGTTCTGCACAGTACTGTACATATGTATGCTTTATATTATTTTAAGAATACACAACAACAGCTTTATTTATAAAACTTATTAAGACAAATTTTCATACAAAATTTTTCTTACAAAAAAGTCTTAATAAGTGTTTAAGAAAATATTAAAAATTTGTTAAGCTGATGGTTAAAATTTTAAATAAATAAAAAAATATATAAAAAAATATCTCACTATCTGACCCAACAGAATTCGTTCTGTCAAATTATTGGAATGTGGTAGAAACCGCTGATGATTGGCACAGAAACGTCAACATGTTTTAAATATCATGTTGTAAATATCATTAAAAAATATAGCATATAACATTTCCTTAGGAGTAAGAAATTGGTTCACCACGTTTCATGGCGTTAACCGATAATCGCGATTAAGCAACAAATCATAAATTTTGTTAAAGTCTTGTTTTTAACCCCCGGCCAAAAAAAAATGGGTGTTATAAGTTTTTAGTGTGTCTGTACGAGTTTACGTACAGACAAAACCGCTTGAACAGGTTTTAATTCAGCTTTTTCTGTTTGAAAGATGACGATCGAATGTTTGAAAGAAATTGGTCCAGCCGCACAGCTGGCCAAAAAGGTAAAAATTAATTTAAGGAAATCTTAACAACTATGTAAGTACACAGCTCAATACACAACAAGATTTTACAACATATTCAAAAACTTAAAATTGTGACTTGTAGCTGTGAGATACTGCTAAAGTCAAGCAAGTGAAAAAAAATTATATGAGTTTTTAATGTTTCTTTCGGTTTATAGCAAAATAAAATTTAAAATCTCTTATTTTAGATGCAAGAAAAAAGTTTGCGCAATTTTTTATTATTTTTTTAAAATTTCACCTTTTTTCTCTTTTTGCTCATCTTGCATAAGCAAATATGAGTAAGAAACCATTTTTGTCAGTCATAAAATGCTTTGCTTTGGGGAAGGCTACTTCTCGTTGCCCATACAAGCTCAAAAGTTTAATTTTTATGATAGAAAGGCACAAGTAGTAAATTTTTTTTAATATTTAGATTATATTTGGAAATAATATTTTTGTCACAGCCACAAAAGGAATCGGGGATGAAAATGGCATATTACGATCTCCTGGGTTTTAGGTTTTTAACTTTCGCTGACGTTAAAAGTTGCATTTGCTAAAGAAAAGTATGGTAAAATTTAAGAAAAAAAATTAATTTTTCAGAGGTAGGACTTTTTCCTCTGAGGGGAAGTTTTTTCCCCTTTGTCTTATTTTTGGCATTTTCAATGTTTAACAGCCTATGACCATAAGACATATTTCTGCCAAGTTTCATTGATCTTGATGCACTCAATAACTTTTCACAAGCCATATAAACTAAAAGAAAAGTAATGGCCAGCTTTTTGGCTCAAATACTCCAGATATATTGGGAGTTTTTAAAATTTTAAATTTTTGTTGTTCTTATTTTCTTTTTTATTTGATTTCGTATTTTTAACCCCCGAAAAAAGGTGTTATAAGTTTGTAGTGAGTGTCTGTGTATCTGTGTGTCTGTCCGTGTCCACATACAGCCCAAACGGCTACACCGATTTTGATTTACGTTTCTCTCTTTGAAAGGTGAGTTGATCGAGATGGTTCTTAACCATGTTTGAAGAAAATCGGTCCAACCGTTTAGAAGATGTCACATCTTTTCCAGATATATCGGGGGTTTTTAAAATTTTTCATTTTTGTCATCGATTCCATTATAAATTTTTTTTAATATTTTCTATAATTTAATTTTTGGAAAAGATTTTGTTTTGCTACCGAATGAGTGAAAATTAATGATAGACCGAATCTAATTGTATTTTATAAGTGCTCTTAAAGCACCACTCAGACTATTATACTTTGTATTAATACATGTCAAAAATTCAAATAATACGTGCAAGTGCGATATTGTGAATGCAAAATGTCATAACGAATGGTAAATAATACGATAAAAATTTGACATCCCATAATACTTGATCATTTTTTGAAAATTTTCTAAGCGATAATATTTTTCATCTGATAATGAGTTGCATTATTACAAAATCCAAACTAACAAGTCGTCTGTTTCGGCGCCGATGCCGTGTCGTCGTTTATGGTATATGTCTTTGTCTTAAAACGGATATAAATATTGAATATGTTTATCGTATTGAATAATTTTTCGTGTAAGGCAACATAAATTCTTTGCTTGAAACAGGGTTAAAGTTTTAACCGTAATCGAGCGTAATCGCAGTGCAAACCCTAATTGCTTGTAAATATTAATTTGTATGTATGTATTAGAAGACGAGTAACTTAAACAGATTAACATATTTTTAATTCGTAATTGTTAAATTTTTGTGGATACTGACTAATTGATGATTTTATTTTATTTCGTTTATTTTAGGTCCTCCTGTGTTGGTTGAATCAATATTTGGTACTTTAGCACGATTGCCATGTAATGTGACGCCGCCTTTGCAGGAAGATCGAGTGGCTTTAGTGATATGGTATAAAGTTGGATTGAAGACACCCATTTATAGGTGAGTTTCTCTTGAGTTCTGATAACACCTGAAATCCATGATTCGATTACCAAGATGGCACATCGATGTACCTACCTGTAAAAAAATTTCCAGCAAGAAAAAACATATACAAAATTTTAATCTAGAGATACATACTTATGTATGTATATTATTAATTTTAGCGAAACTTTGTACTTTGTGTTATTTAATAAATTTCAGTGTACTTAAATAATGACTAATACTTTATAGAAATGTATAATAATCTCTTTGTTCTCAAAAATGAGGAATTTTTATTGCGTAAAATAAAAAAAACTTTTTAATTCTCATCACAATTAGGAAACCAAGAATAAGTAAATCGTATGCATACACTGAAAATATTTCTTAGGCAAAATAAACGAAAATGAGGTTAATTTAACGAAAATATTCGTTGTTTTTAGGGTACGAAATGCCTTGTACATAGTAGACATCAAGGCGCATTCAAGAGCTACATAGTAACGAAAATGCATCTGAGCTATTTTGTTTTCAAATTAAAGATCATCCGAAATTTCAAAAATTGTTTACGAAAGAGAAATTCAAAAAAAAATTCCAAAAAATTTAAATATGAAAAATATTTTATTAAAAAAATACTTTGAAAACAAATGTAAAAATATGAAAAAAAAAAACTATTACAAATTTGCGAAAAGTGCTAAACATTGCAAATTTTGTTAGTGGTAGCTGTTGTGAAGAAATTTTTTCAACTTTATGTGAATATTTTTTATTGTTATTATGTTAAACAAATACTATTTTTGACATCTATATTTGCGACTTCGTTTTTCGTCGTCATAAAATAACTTTACACATATTTTAATCCATTTGGTATGATTTCTTTGAACTAAAACACTAAAAACAATATTTTTTTTAAAACTTTGTGTTTTTTAAATTTACACACAAATTAATTGTTGTAATACAGTGGTCGCCAAACTTTTTGAAAAATTGAGGTTCTCAAGAATAAAGTTTGGCGACCACTATTTTACAATTTTTTTATTCTTTGTTGATATATGTCTATTAAGTTGTACTTTCATCATCCTGGAAGCTTAAATTCACCGAAAGCGTATAAATAGAACACGAAATACATCATACTAGTAGTTTTTTAACAAAAATTATTCTAATAAAATGGTTAATAACTCAGTAAATTTCTACGGAATTTTTTAAAACAAACTTGCGAATTACTCTTAATCAATTATGTTTTATAAATAAAGTTATAAACAGTACGATTCCAGTACAAAAATACTGCCTAAGAACGAGTCCAAAGTAGAAAATTGTCGGAAAAAACCGAAAAATTATATTTTTGATGAAAAATTACAGACATATATCTGAAATTTATTGAAACAAGATATATATGGTTCAAAAGATCTTAGTGTCTTCTTTCTATATCCGTTTATAAATTTAAAATCTATTGATATTTAACTTAGATAGAGGTTGATAAGTGCCTACTGGTACGAAAAACCGGTTTTTTACCCGTAACTCAAGATTTAGGAGGTGTTTGGAAAATTAGTAAATTAGTAGAAAAATAGTAACACTTCGCAGGTATTTTTTTTTTTTTGTCACACTGTGTTATTTATGTATGTGTATTAAAAATATTTGAAAATGTAGAAGGAAAAGAGATGAGGAACTGAAAACCATTTAAACAGTTTTGCAACAATTTGTCTCCAGATTGTTTGGCAAGTGACTCTTCTCCAAAAAAAATTGAAAATTAAAATTTGTGTTTTGTATCATTCTCAAATACTATTTAATGACGATCATTAAAATTTTGGTTAGTTCTTATTAGCTTTAAAGGAGTACGAAGTTCTTTTCCTTGCGTAAATAGAACCCCAATTTTATGTCTATAAATTTCACATATAATATTCGTATTCGTATTCGCGAATATCAAAAATTTACATTCGTTACATCACTAGTATGTATATCTTTATTCATATTATGTTCGGTATTTATCAAGGCAAAAATAATAAAACCAACAACAACAATAACAATAATAACAACAACAACAACAGAATAAAATATTTGCTCACATCAAAACTTATTGTAGGAGTCATAGGTGGTACAAACGTTGTTTGCAATTTCTATATGTATTAACATTTTTTATAAACAATAGTTTAGCTGAAATTAATCGTACAATTCGAACAATTTTTCGTAACGTCTTCAAAAAATCATTTTCTGAACTTCAACAGACAATGGCCCGTATTGTGAGCAACTTTCGATCTTCGACTATATTCGAGAGTACTGATCAAACAAATTTTCATTTGGTATTATGACGAGCATTCGACATAGAATGTCCTTATTGTGAATGTCACCCAAAGTGATTTATAAAATTTGCAAAAACTTTACTTAAAAATAAAAAAACAATCGATAATAATAACCTTTTATACTAAAAATGCATTATCGAAAGCTAAATTCTGTTCGGTAGAAAATTCGTTACTCAACGAAATTTTCGACGCTCATAATGTGAATTGAACATCCGATTTTCGATGTTCGATAGCCAGCGAAGATAGAAAATCGAATGCAACTCATGATGAGGGCCAATGATTCTTCTAGTGAGTTCGCAAATCAATAATTTAGAAAAATAAAGCGAAATTATTAACTTGAATTTTAATTTTATACACTTTTTACACATATTGTTGATACTATATATGTATGTACATATGTATGTAAATATAAATACATGCGTATATATGTATAGTATATGTACATATAGAGAAGACTTCTATGTCGTCTGTCTAAACTAAATATCATTAAAAACTTTCGTACAATATACATATGTGACAGCGCATAGAGAAAGGGCCCTAAGGGTAAAAAAAACAATTTTCACTTTTTTTTTTGTATGTGGACAACATCTGAGCATCGAATGAGACCAATCCCATGCCCCAAAAGTGTTCCCTCCCAGAGATATGCGCGTTTTATGAAATTGAAGTCGACTATTCTAAGGTTATGTGAAAAAATTTTCGTACTAACAGAGTGATTGATATTCACGATTTAAAAGAATTATAAATGAGTATTTATTATAATTCACAATTAATAATTTCAGAAAATAAACCTGGATTCGAAAAAACGCGAGCAAAATTGATATCAAACTCATGGAAACAGCGCGCTAGGTAGAAAATATTAAAAACCAACTACACAAAACAAGAGGTAGGGACGACCTACGCGTGTTTTCAAGGTTGACGTTCTTGACGTCATGAGATGTGTCGCTTTCAAATGAGACCAATACCAACACGCTCAGTGATGGTACACCAAAGATACACGTATTTAAATCTTTAAAATGGCTCTCCTGAACAAAACCGGTTTTTTCCCGTAGGTCCCTTTCTATTTTGCGCGTCACATATGTAGATAAGTATCTATATATTCTTTTCATTTCCTCTTTACTTTTTCCTACTACGAGTAAATGGATCCTTGTCACTTAAATCTACACCCGTTTTATAAAAAAAAAAATTAAAAACTTTATTTTAGTGAAAGAAAAATTTATTTGTTTTGCTTGCTTCTGAAGACATTGTTTTCTTGGCTTTTCATTAATTTGTCACTGGCACGAATAAATGTAGCAAAAAACTCCATTTTTCACTCATTAATGAGCTGCAAAACTATTTCTTTTCTTATTTTTTCAATACTCTTTGGTCAACAACCAAACCAGAGTAAAAAACTTTGTGTTGAAAAAATTTTGATGACAAAAATGACGATAATGACGACACTTCCTTTTTAACTCTTAAAAAAGAAGTTGAAATATAAAATGATATCGAGTTTTCATTTATAGCAATTTAATGTATAACTTTGTTGAGACATGTTGTTAATGATGAATTACAATTAGATACATACATATTGCACACTAAATCATAAGCAGTCACAACTCAAAATGATTAAAGTGGTTTTGCTTTTTTATAAATCAGTTACCTGAACAAATCTCTAGCGACAGCAATAATTTCTTTTGCAATAAAATCTTCTTGAAGAATATAAAATACCATTATTCTTGTTCTTATGTTACATAATTGCGTAACTTGTACAGTATCAACAGTTGTTTGCCACTACTCAGCATCTGACATTTTTTGAGTTGTTACTGTTTATGATTTAGTGTGCGATATGTACATACTCGTATAATGAAAATTTAAAACAAGACAAAAATGCAATTCGGTGAAACAAATATGATAGTGTGTGAAGGTAAGTGCAAGTTCAAAAGAAAATTGAACAAAACCTGATCATCTAAACTTTAACCACTACACTATACATACATATGCAAGTCGTTGGGTGGTTACTGCTTTGCCGCACAGTATATTAAAAATGCATTATTACTCCGACAAACCAATAACCACCCGACGATATGTCTCACAATTTTTTTTTTAAATTGACAGAAATAGAACAGCCCTGCTATTATGCGTTTTGTTAATTTTTTTAGCTAAGATTTTCATTACAGTGATGGGAATAAGATATTTTTATTTCGTGACGAATCTGTTTTTAAATATATACATATGTAGTTCCAAACTCACTTGACCAAAGAAATTTTCATAAGAAACTTTTCCAGTAACATTTGTAACTATTGAGATCACTTAAAAAATTATATAAAGACCTCTAATCCGCATAAATTGCACATAGTAATTAATTGTAGTACAAGCTATGTTAAATGGCTATTTACTTCTCCTGCCATAAATTTTTCCTCAACAGAGTTCGATGTCGACCGACCAAATTTAGAGGTAACAGATGCATCTACAAAATAGAATTATTGATTAAATCAAAAAATATAGTGACGTAGACAACATACATCAACTGTCAGAAATCTTTCACACTGCTTACAAGCTTGGAACATTGCACCACACTTTACATCAAAATTGTTTCCTTTACAATAAGATGCAATCCTACCTGCGAAATATTTATCCGCTTCCCATAACTTGGAATATTTTTGGTCATAATGCATCTTTTTGTTTTAAAATGTGTGAAACTTTTTTCACTCTTACTTTCACTCATTTCGAAATTATGTACATATATATGTACATAAATATGTACAAAAGCAAAACAATCAATTATACACAGGATTCAGACGATGAAATTTATGACGTCTATTTTTCTTGATTCCCTTTTTTTTACTGCAAAAATAGTTAACTTATAGTTAACTTTTCTTAGACTGACTAAAAGGTAACTGCAATGTCATCCAGAACAAACCCAAAACTAATTCTTAAGTTGAGTACGTAATCAAATTTGATGAGAGCCAACAAATTTATTCTCAGCTACTTTGAAACTCATTTCAGTTTTATATTAACATTTTGCTGTCTACCAGGTAATTTAAAAAAGTAAACTTTAAGTTAGTTGAAAGTAGTGCAGAGTGAGACAATTGACTAGCGCCTAGGACATCGCAATGTTAAAACAGTCAGTTGATTACATTGAAAGTAATCCAAGTGTCAGTCAGTACTATTTGTGAAATAGTTTGCTTAAAGTTAACCGAATTTCCGACAGGGTACTTTATTAATAAAATTTTCCTTCGAAGAACACACCAATATGAGAATATTAATAATAAAACGTAACAACAGGAACACAAATTTGTGTAAAGAAAAATATGAAAAAAAAACCATAGAAAACAGAAATCGAGTCATTTTTTCTACCCCTCTTTCTTCTCTAGCCCGTTCGCTATCAAACCACAAATGACGTCGAAAAATAGACTTCATAAAAGTCTTCGTGTGAATTAGGTGATAAATTCTTAAGCATTGGAACAAAATTAAAAATTAAAAACTGTAAAGACGAAGTTTTTTTCTCAAATTTATCCGAATCGGCAAGGATTTTGTATTACTAGGAATAATTTTGATTAATTGCAACTTAAAAAATATAGTGCATAATAATCTTAAGAAAGTGTCCTTTCCGATGTTAGTGAAATTTTATCTGTCTACAAAATATTAAAAAAAAAATACGGCCTACTAAAAATAGAAATTCAAGTGGTTCTAATCATCTGATCGAGAGTGTATTAAATAGTGATGCAAATAGGAATTGATTTTTGGAAATCCTGGGATTCGGGATTTTGTATGTCCTAATTCTGAAAAATCCCTGAATTTTCCGGGATTTCGGGATCTAAAAGTTATAAGTTTGTAGTGTGTGTCTGTGTATCTGTGTGTCTGTGTGTCTGTCCGTGTCCACGTACAGCCCAAGCGGCTGGACCGATTTTGATTTAGTTTTCTTTGTTTGAAAGTTGACTTGATCGAGATGGTTTCTTAACCATGTTTGAAGAAAATCGGTCATGCCTTTTAGAAGATGTAACATCTTTTCTAGATATATCGGGGGTTTTTAAAATTTTTAATTTTTAGGGTTCCGTACACCAAAGGTGAAATGGAACCCTATTGTTTTCGCTACGCTGTCCGTCTGTCCGTCTGGCCGTCTGTCCGTCTGTCCGTCCGTCCGTCTGTCCGTCACAGGGTATTTTCTCGAGAACCGTAAGAGCTACGGACCTGAAATTTGGACAGAGTGTGTAGACCCTTGGCCGCTACAACAACAAATACATGAGAGTTGGAAATTAAAGGGTGTGCCAAAACGAGCAACGAAAAATGTTAAAATCCCATGTAATATACATACAATTGTATGTATATACACTTGAAATTTGTAAATTTAGTGTATTTTTATACAGACTACAACAATTAACACTAAAATTTAAAAATTTTTAATTAAAGGGTGTACCATCAGTTAATGTAATTTCGACTATGTAATTTTGATAACTTGCTGTATCTTGGAAACCGTAAGAGCAAACTTCTTGAAATTTTCAAAACCGGTAAAACAAAAAAATCTTAAAATTATAAAATCGCCAAACCGAAAAAAAATCGCCAAAATAAAAAAAACTCGCCAAAACGAAAAAAAGCACCAAATTAAAAAAATTTTTAAATCGAAAACAAATCGCAAAAAACCGGAAAAATCGCCAAAATGAAAAAATCGCCAAAATGAAAAAACGCCAAAATAAAAAAATCGCCAAAATGAAAAAAATCGCCAAAATGAAAAAAATCGCCAAAATGAAAAAAATCGCCAAAATTTAAAAAATCGCCAAAACGAGAAAACAGCGAAAAATAATCAAAATAAAATTATTTCAGCTGAAAAAACGTAAAAAACACTGTATTAAAAAAATGCTCAAAGCCCAACCTACGGAACCCTGTGCGCGAGTCAAAGTCGCACTTTACTGAATTTATTTTTATTAAGTTGATTAATCACATTTGATGTTCGAGGACTTGTACTGAAAAGAATAACTAAATATCAAAATTTGTTTTTATTTTCAATATAAATGTTTTTCTATAATCTATTTGACACTAACGCTTAAGTTGACTTACGAACATTTTGAGATTCACTTTCATACAAATAAGTTACAAAAACATTATTGTTTAGTTAAATTTATCTATTAACGTTCTTTTAATTGCCATTGATCAACAACAAGTGGCCTCTATCGTTTTTACATATACGAGTACCAAGCATTGTCTCTTTTTTTTATATATTTCGTCACGACTACGACATGAGCATGTCGAAAAATTAAAACAAATGTAAGACAATTCTAATCAAATTCAATTAATTACGCCTAATTATCACATTTTTATAGGCAAATATGTATGTACATACAAAGTTTGCTTGAGCACTTGAACAGTATTTTTGCTCGAGTCAAAATTTTGAAAATAATACATACATATCGTCACCTTAAATGCAAACGGACGTAACTACACTTTTATATTTTTTACAGGAGAAACAAAAAACGTTTCAAAATCAGTAATAATAAAGTATTCTTAAAAATTTTCTTCGAAATTTCTGCAAGTAAATTGGATATGGATAGTTATATGTTTTTAACCATTTATTTCCTTTTTATTTTTATATAAATTTCTTGTGGAATTTTATTCATAATTGTCCTTATAATATAGAATAAGAGGGAATGATCAAACTTATAAATTTTCCAAATGCTATTTTCCTTCCAAAGCTCATATATAATACTTTTTGTTTCCAAAATAATTCTTAGTTGTATATTGTAGCAAACTTTATGAAAATAACCCTAAGAAAATGGTTAATTTATTTTGCTATATTTAATTTATAAGAAATTTGTCACAAATAGACATTAAATTGTTAAAACTGCGCTTATAAAATTGTATGGGACTTTTCAATATCATAAAAAATATCATAAAATCAACGAAAATTTTAATTTATAAATAGTTTTTTATATAAAAATTGCTAAAAAATATCCAGAAAAGAAGTCCGGGAATTTTACAAATTAAAATTAATTAAAATTTTTTTAAAGATTCAATTAAATATATATTTAAAATTTTTTTTAAAGATTCAATTAATATAGTAATTGAAATATAGAAAAAATCCAATAGTATAAAAATATAAAAAATTATGTCATGTAAAAATTTAAAAAAATGGAAATATTTGTCTGTTGTACCAAAAACCTAACTGATGCATCGTATGTATGGCTTTTGAAGTTCGAATGGTGCACAAAGTACAATAGCCGTATTTTGTAGTTTGATAAGCTTACTTAAGTATAAATGCAGAATATCGTAGCTTCTCTTTGAATTATGTGTGTATTTTGTGATTGTATTTTAAAGAAAGGCTACGATGTTTTCCATATGTACATACATATGTACTTACTCAAGACCATTTGCATCGAACCTCAAATACCGCCAATGTACTAACTTTACCATCCGCATTTGGTCTATAAGCTCGTATTTCTTATTATTATTTGCTTGTTGCTTTTCAACAAAATAAATTTGTTTTTTTTTTTTTTATTTTAATATTTTGTTTTTTGTTTGAATATAAAGCATGCCAAAATTACTACGAATCAAAAAAAAAATTAAGCTGAGTAGTTTGTTTTCTCCCATGTAAAATATCACAACCAATTAAAAGATTAATTAAGTATTTTAATTGGAAATATTTTTTCAAAACGATTTGGCATGTTATAAAAAGACACCTCGATTTTCACACATAAAAACAAAAGTTACATTGGGCCTTATTACGACTTCGAGTACGACAATTTTGTAGAAGACTAACGAACATTTCAAAATGTGTTCTTTAATCTAGTACGAAATCGTCGCAGTCGTAGTCGAAATACAACACTCGTAATAAGCCCCATTATTTACATACAATTAATATGTAATAATTGTTAAGCATTTCATAGTATTCTGAGTTAAACTCTATTTATAACACTTTTTTGAGCAGTATATTCAATTAATATAAACATATATTCAATTAAAATATTAATCAAAAATATTATTTTTTCTAAGCAATCACTTAATTGAAAAAAAAAATCAACAATAATGTTTTGTGTGTAGAATTTTATTGCAAGTATTGATATACTCCCGTATTTATAAGAAATAATTTTTGGTTGACTAAGGGTTTACAAAACAGATTTGGAATTGAAATTTTTTTGTTAAACATTTTGTTAGCACAAAATCACACTAATATATTGAAAAGAACATAATTTAACTCCTAACGAGACTAACATTTTTGGGATTTTAGAAGAGGAAAGTCTTTTAATGTGTAGGAAAAAATTGACGTTGTTTAGTATTTTAACATGAGTGGGTTTGGCCAGATTCGAACTTAACCTCTTAAATACCGTCATATTCATTGTAGTCAACCCGCGACAATTTCAGCTAAGAACGGTAACATTATTATTGATATATGTACTTAGATATTTGCATATGTTCATATATTATTCACTTAAAATCAAAATTTTCTTTCTATTTCATGTAATGTAAAGTGTTGATACGAGGGAGTCTAACTTTTCGCAAGGCACTCACTGGTCTGATGATGAATATAGAGAACGTTTATCTTTTGCGTTAGATGGTCGTACTGGGACTCTAACAATGAAAACTACGCAGCAAGAGGATACAGGAGAATATCGATGTCGTGTTGATTTTCAAAAGAGTCCAACGAGAAACTCAAAAGTGAATTTGACTGTTATAAGTGAGTAATATCAAGAATACTGCAGTGTACAATGTAATTTAATATGAGAAAATGTTAATCCAGAAAGTCAGTTTTATCACAAACGGCAACATGAGAGCCATTTATAAATCATTATTAAAAAGCTAACTTGGGCACCAAACTTATTCTTCAAAGACGGGCATTATTTGCCTTTATATATACTTACGTATAGTTTTCTAATGTCGAGTGAAAGAAACACTTTCACTCGAAAAAAAAATATCGATATATCGAAATAGCGATATTTGCGAAAACAAATTTCGATATATATCGCCGATATTTCAAAAACTAATATATCGATAAATAGATTCTTAGTTATGAGTATCGGCTGTCAATATTTTGAAGAGCTCTATAAATTTTTCCGGTTTATAACTGTACAATATTGGCATAACTGCTAGTGATGCGAAGAAAAAAAAAGAGAAATTTCACAATAACAAGGCGCATCTATAAGGTGACCCTACTAAGCCATGTGACTTTTGTTTTGTTTGTTAACTTAGCTACATAAATACCAAATTTGGTTTGTGTGGGTATAATCCTGAAGACAGAATTAGTTTTTATTCTGTTCTGTTACGAATCAGCTAACTATTTTTTGTTTATAGCAATCTTATACAAGCCGTTAGTTTTTCTCTTTCGTTCTGGGCCCCGTTTCTCAAATCTACAAATTACAAATCTAAAAATAAAATACACACAATACAACAATAAAATTTGTAAAAGTGTTGTTGTTTTGTGTCTATTTTACTTGTAAATTTGTATCTTGTAGGTTTGAGAAACGGGCCCCTGTTCTGTTTCGGTTCAACCTCTGAAAATCAAAAAACTGTTAAGTAATTGCAAGTGGCAGCATAAATAAAATTAAAACATTTCGAAATAAACTGTAGTTGTGCTTTAAAATTTAATTTTTACCAGAAAAACATAAAAACTTTCTTGAAACATAACAATGGACGATGCAAAATTCATAAATTTAGTGGAAAACTGTGACCGTTCTTGTCAGAAACAGCTAATTTATTGCAGAAAAAGTAACTATTAAAATTTAGAAATAGAACGGCACAGCACAGAACAGCAACATAAAGTAAAGACCAATGAAGCCTTAAGTAGCTACAGCAGGTTCCATATAACTTACCATACGTAGTTTCTTTTTTATTAAATTTCTTAAAGATATTTCTTTCAGATATTATCTTATAATACAAATTAAACATGCAGATGTATGGATAAATTTATTTCCTTTCGATACCAATATAAATTTGTGTTTTCTCCACTCGTGGTGTTCATTAAGTTTTCAGTTAGTTGTTCACGATTTCTTTAAATATTATTAATTAATGGATACAAAGTGGATATTTCTCGTATTCCGCAATGATGAACTTTGAAGTGTTAAGCACGGTTCATTAAACAGTAAATAACATCCTTATTTATAAAAATTATTATGGCTTTGTAAAGGCTTAATACTCGTAAGCAATATTTTTTATGGAAATCTTTTTTGAAAACACTTCTTTTTGGCAAAAATATCGATATATCGATGTTTTCAAAAAATATTTATCCATACTGTTCAATAATATCGATACGATATATATCGATTAATTTTTTTCATTTGTCTATCTCTGGTAGACGATACGATATAACTTAACTTAGAACTTAACTATATAACTTAACTGTACCAAAAAGTTTCATATTTTTATGTATTTGTATTAAAACAATCGTCTATGTTCCGGCTACCGAATCGTTTTCACAAATTTGGTTGTGAATTCGGATATTAAAGCATATGGTTACACCTGTTGAAATTTAGGATACACAAATTAATAGCATGTGCTCTAGCATCCGAATTTAGGAGAAAAATAAGTTGGAAACGGACGAGCTCACATTTTTATTATTATTATTTTTTCGTTCCATTTTACTTTCACAATGCGGTTTGAAAATAAATTCAGTGTGAAACTGAAGAGATTCCTTAAGTGTACTAATTAACCATTGGTGTACTATTGTTCCTTTCGAGTTTAAATAGTACCAAAAAAGTACAATTGTACCAATTTTACCAACCCTGACTTGCAACATGGAAACTTTCCTCCGTTGGAACGATTAAAAACAAGAACATGTACGCCCTCGGAATTAAAACCGCAACCAAAAATAGTAGACCATTACAGCATATTCGGCTATCGAGAAAACTGGACAATTTGCTTTTGCTTGCCTTTTTACTTTTGGCAATACCATATGACGACATAATCCCAGAATCAAACCAAATACTATTTTATTTTATAATCAGACAATGGGAAGCGTTGCAAAAAAAAACTCTTATATGTTAAATTAAATTTATTTCGTCTATTTTCAAATAATTTATCTCCTAATTCGATTTCTATGTATATAGAGCACATGCTTTTAATTTGAAAAATTCGATTATTGTAATAAAAACAAATAAAAATATATTTGAACTAAAAAAATCTTTTAGTACAATTAATGTCTAAAAAGTACACTTTTTGAAAGTTTTTAGTACAATTTTAAAACTATTAATGCCACCCTGCTTCATAGTCCCAGATAAATGTCGTGAAAATTTCAGGATGATCGGTTTAGAGGTCTGGTCCCTTATAAGGTACAAACAAACAAACAAAGAAAATAAGCAAATACACATTCTGCTTTATAGGCGGATCGTTTTTTGCAAAAAATAGTAATCTACATGAAATTCTGATAAAACTCTCAGAAAAAACCATGGGTCTAAAATCAAACTCTATACCTCGCCTCTCCACACAAAATTGTATTTCCTTTTCTTTAGAAAAAAAAAATTTATATTAAAAGGTTTTCAAATAGAAACATTTTTGTACTGAAATAAATGCTTTTAAATTCGAGTCATTATGCTTCCACCTACTACTTTAGATTTATTCATAATAATTGGTTCCCCGTTTTCATCTTTAAAGTCAATGGCGCGTAGTCAAGTCAAAACAAAGTACACTTTAAGAAGTTAAAACCAGTATTTTGTATGGTGCGCGCCAATGTGTTTAAATAAGACAGGCAGTAGCCAAACAAGAAGTAGCTTTATCAGAAATGCCGAATCTATCGCACATTATAGCAAAGTTTAAGATGTTATACTTCTTAGTATATAATATTTTTTGTCTTGTATGTGATCTTGCAAAATTTAAATTCCTGGTGTGTTTGTCAATCATGAATTCTTTTAGGTGATGAGGAATCAATCCATATCAGAATTGTGTTTAAGGGTGTAGGAAAATAAAATAGATGCATATCGAATATAAATTGTTTCTTTTGTTTCGTATAAGATTATTAGCCTACTCTCTTATTCTAAAAAGTATGTGCATAAGATAAGAGGTTTGAAACTTTTCAAAGTATGGTTGAAGTCTACTAGAGTTGTGCATAATAGTTCATTTTACTGAATCGTTCAGATTGATACGAACGATGAAATGAACTAGTTCGTTCATTTCGTTCATAGTTCTTTATTTACTCTGAACGAACGGTGATTGAACGAAAGATCAGATTTATTTTCTTTTTGTCGTTGCTCTTGCTTTGGTATTTTGTTTATTTGTAAAAAATAGACCAAATGAAAATCGAATTCATTTTGTTTTCTTTTTCTTGCTAACAATTTGGATTATATATCAAATAAAATTTCAATCACTTAACTATTTAACTGTTTTAATGAAAGTAAATTTCCAGTCGTTATTTTTCAAACAAGTCATGGAAAACAATGTTGCCACTGAATAGCTAACTTAAAATGTTTAATACTTCAATTTTGACTGGTATAGTATTAAAATGGGTGAAATATTAAAAAACACACTTTAATATACTTCCCAATATCAATGAAATTAAATTTAAGGCATGAAAACATAAATATTCCCAATTAAATTGTTAAAGATATATAAAATCATATCAGAATCTGGTAATTAGATTAATTGCATCCCTGAAAATAACGAACTTAACGACAAAAAAGATCTATGATGTAAAAAATTAAAAATTTTGTTTTTTCAGTTTTATACGTCAGACGTCGCACTTAAATTTTGCTTATACATTGGTGTAAATTTTAATATGGTTTCTGACGTTTACCAACCTTACGCAAAGACCTATGAACGATAAAAAAGACAACAATCCTAAAGTCAGAATCGTTCAATTTACTGAATCGTTCAACTGAACTAGTTCGTTCATGAACTACACAACCCTAAAGTCTACTGATGAGTTGTTAAAGCGCCAATGAAATGCAAATATATAGACATCTTATGAGTTGAACTTACCCAGTATGCAAATTTGGCATAAATTCTTTGCTTAAAAAAGGGAAAAATTTTAATCGTAATCGAGTTATTAATGGGTTCGATTACGATTACGATCAAAAGGTGCGATTAATAGCGATTTCGATTACGATTGCAATCGCTGTGCAAATCCTATTAGAAACTGAAGTAACTGATAATGTTTTGGTTTTTTCAAAAACACGAACACAATCACATTAACCGGTCAAATTATTAGCAATGGATGTAAACAGTATAAATTATATCGTGGTGGCGATGAAGATGCGATTAAAATAATTATCCTTATTCCAGTTGTCGACATCGATCGCACCTTAACACAATAACAAAAAATTTTTGCATGTTTGCTCGCTCTCGAGAACAATTTTGTGCTACTGACAATCTATTTCCGTTACAACGTGACAACAGGCGTCAGTTGTTTTCGAAAGCGGGTGCACAAGCCACAATTTGTTGATGTTATGTTAAAGTGACGTCGATGTCGACAACTGGAATAAGGGTGAATATCTAATTATTGAGGAGACCAAACTGCATGGATTCTTTTCAAGTTATTCAATGTTTTTCAAAGGACCTGGGAATCAGTTCAAATTATCAATAGTCGACTGTATCTGTTTTGGCAATCTAAAGTTTTCATTAAATAAAATACAAAACTTTAGTTCAGTTAGATTTACCTACTTTGTTTTTTTTGTGTATGCAAGGTACAAAATATATAACATACAACATAACAACTAATGCTGCAAGTTCTAAATCCCGATAATTGGTTATTAAATAAATTGTTTAAATATCGTACAAATTTGCTTTTTATCGTCATGTTGTTGGCGTACATATCTACATATACACAAAAAAGTAATATGAATAATTTTGTAATATCAATTAAAATTTTTGTAATATCAATTAAAAAATTAATTAAGTTTTCACCTATAAATAATTTGATAATATCAATTAAGTTTTTCCACTCCAATTTATTAATACAATTAAAAATTTAATTAAATCAATTAAATTTTTAATTGAAAACATTAATTTGTGAATACTTTTTTCTTTGTATTTAGAGAAATATTTTTATCAGTAAATCACTTTTCTTTTCAGTTCCCCCTGAATCAATTATTGTGTTGGATCATAAGGGCACAACAATAAAAGACCACACTTTGGGCCCGTACAACGAAGGCGCTATGATTAACATAACATGTGTTGCAATGGGAGGTAAGTTCAGCAATTGTAGAAAATTTTTTCTCAGGTTGTAACTTCGCCTATAACGAACAAAATTGAACGGTTCTTCGAAATTCCTTACAATCGAAATGTACTGCAACATGGTGTAAATCACGTTGAAAATAGAGTTAAATTTAAAAAAGCTTTAAAAGAAAATTTAAGGAAAAATATAATTGACCACAATGAATGTTTGTACATACCTATAATATGTTAAAGAGTTTAACTATTCAAACTATGGGAAACTCTGAAGATACAAAGTAAATTTGCTTAAAGATGTTAAATATGAAAGAAATAAATGCCCCGGATACTGCTGAGTTCGAGAAATCAAAAATGTTTAAAATTGTTTGCTATTTTTTACAGGATTTTACTGAATTGCGTTGACTTGTATATATATATATACATATATATATATATATATATATGTACATATGTATATAGAATATATGTAGTATAATTTTTTCTAAATACATATGCATAATTTTTCAGCTCCAAAACTATTAGCAATCAGCTGTTATATGTATATGTATATTTTACAATTTTCGGAGAGTAATTTCTCTATATCGTTACCTTAATATAGCAAGGCCCTTACTCATTATTTTTTTGAAATGAAGTTTTTTGTATGTTTCGATAGAAGAACATCTAATGTATCGAAAAATGCAAAAATCTCGATTTGAAAAAAATAATGAATTAGGGCCTTCTTATATTGAGTTAACGATATGTAATGATTCTGATGAAAAATTACCTTATCATGCCAGTAAGAATTTTCAAGAGAGCTAAAACTACCCGTTTGAGTAAATTTTGTCGATTTTGAGATTATGGTATCACTGCTTCACCATACAAGTGGAGCATTCCTATAATCATTTTTTTCAATCTCTACCTTTTGAGTGAATGGGACCTTAACTTCCCTCATATGAAATGTATTGGGGAAATTAGCATCCCATTTCCATTTTTTCATTTCTAAAATGATTTTATTATTGCGCGAAATAATTCATAATATTGCAAAATTAAAGATTATAATATTCAAAAATTCAAATATCGGTCAGAATTTCAGTTTCAGTTTTTTGAAATGCAACTAACTCCGAAAGATAAGGCCCCTTTTCATACATTACTCAATACTTATTCAGTTACTGGATTTACTGGAAAAGTACTCAAACAGACCTGCTAACCACCAGCCAAAGAGGCTGAAATGCTTGACGAGTAATTTTGTAAGGACAAACAATATGTAATCGATAACTGGTCATTGATTTCTTGATGCAATGTTCTTCAAACTAGTTTATAAAATTACTTGGAATTGTACTTGTATAAGGAAAATATCGATTACCATTTAAACTTTTTAGGTCAACCACAGCCGAAAGTTACATGGTTGCATGAAAACAAAGTACTTGACAGCTCTTCACATGCTTTATCTGATCGACGCGTTGGAAATATCTTGTCATTGGGAAAGCTGATACGCAAAAATTTGCATATGCAACTAACGTGCCAGGCCGCCAATAATAATATAACAACACCAATTACAAATACTGTTATTTTAGATATGAACTGTAAGTAAATAATTAAGCGATTTAAAAAAAAAAAACTAGAAACCTAAAATAATTATACACTACACTATATTTTTATTTCAAACTGTTCCTGAAAGTGCTTTTCAACATCGCATAAATTAATATCCTCAGTTAGTTTTCTATATGAATTTAAATTTTGTCTCTAATATTTAAAGAAAATAAACTAGGAGAAAGATCAGCTCCAAAGACCGCCACTGCGACATCTGATGGATCTTTTGACCAATAAAAGAATAGATAAATAATAAATATTATTTCTGTTGATATTGATCGGAAGTAACGTGCGCCATTGCAGCCGTAGAGTTAAATGTTAGTATTAAGTTAATATATTTGGACTTACTGACATAATTTTTTAAAAGGCATAACAATAACGCTCTACATCCAGAGAAAAAACAGCTTAAAATCAATAAAAAAAAAACCATATTGAATTGATAAGAGACGTTAACGAAAGGCAAGTCATGTTGAAATTTCTTATTTCAATATGGAAAAATATTAATTTACGGTATTAGTTTATTAATTTTATTTGTTTATAAGTATTTCAATATACATTTTCTATTATATTGAAAATTATTGAATTAATGTGATCCGTTCTTATTTTTAAGTTACAGCTTTCCCCTGAGCGGACGGTAAATGTTCCACCAATTGTCTTGAACGTACCTGTTCTATGACTGGTGAAAAGACCTTGAGCCGTCCGTGACTTGTAAAAAGGGGACATATCACAAAACTAGAACAAGAGTGCTAAAAGAATTCCCCACTCAGCGTCACATCCGAAGATTTTTATATATTTTTTTTTTTAGTTTTTCGGATGCATAATAGGGATAAATGTATCTACTGCCGGTTCTTATGAAACCATAACTAAGACTCGTACTGGGGAAACCATCAGAGGACAAGTAATTTAAGTTTAGCTCCAAGACCTAATCACGAGCCGGTTGCTAGTCCTTGGGAACCAGTCACGTGACGTGTACTGTGAAAGGTTCCTTTCACGTGCGCAGTAATATCCATTCCGATATACATATGCGCACAGTAGGCAGATAAAGGCATGACCCTACCCCGTTTTTATTTAGTCACATAATTATTCACTATTTTCATTTAAAAATATTTATAATAATAAGAATTTCAATCTTAATAACATCCACTAAAACTTTTCAATATTCATACATTGATGGTACTTGACGGTAATTTGTTGTTAATTAAAAAAATCGTCTTTACAGTACGTCCACTGCTAGTTAAATTGCAAGGAGAAAATCGTCCTTTATCTGCGGACAATTCATATCAATTAAGCTGTATTGTTATTGGCTCGAGACCAGCACCCACAATAACATGGTGGAAGGGTAGTACGCCAATGAAAAATACTCATGAAATTGTAAGTATGTATATGTAGGTAGAGTAATTTATTTATATGGAGTTGTTTATCTAATTTTTCGACCTTTTATATATGTATGTTCAATAAAACTATTTCTTTAAGCTTTAGGTCAGTAGATTTTATATATTTTTAGTTTTGATCAAAATTTCGTTAACCTTTGGTTAACTTCTTCAGGATTTTATCTTATTTTATGCTATAAACACAATTGGGACGAACGACGAATTTCGTTCACGTTGACGAATTCGTCGATAAGAATTCGCTGAGTAAATTCGTCGTATTCGTCTCAGAGTTCGTCACACACGACGAATTTCGTTCTACGGTGGTGTTGTGTTCATTTTCATATGTGCAAATGTGTTTTATTTTTTATTACGAAAGTTCGCGCCGAAATATTCGTCGTTCGTCCCAGTTGTGTTTCTAGCATAAAATAAGAATAATCATGAAGAAGTTAACCAAAGGTTAACGAAATATTGATCAAAACTAAAAATATATAAAATTTACTGACCTAAAGCTTAAAGAAATAGTTTTATTGAATTTATATGGAGAAATTTTGTTTCTTTTTGGTTAAGCAACGTCTAAAGGAGACAATGGTAAACTTCAAACAAAACAATATTAATTTATATCGATGGTCTCAGGTAGAAGAGCCCTAACTCGTGTTTTTTACGAAATTGAGTTTTTCAGTGATTCCAATACACAGAAAAATGTAATATGAATGATTTTGTAATATTAATTAAAATATTTGTAATATTAATTAAAAAATTAATTAAATTTTCACCTATAAACAATTTGATAATATTAATTAAGTTTTTCCACCCAAATTAATAAATACAATTAAAAATTTAATTGAATCAATTAAATTCTTAATTGAAAATATTAATTGGTGAATACTTTTTTCTGTGTAGATTTCACACAAATACACGTTCTCACAAAAATATATTTCAAAAAATTTACATTACAAAAAAATTTACATTGTGAATATTGCAGTTTCTATTATGTTTTACCTTCTCCTGTAAAGTTACAATTATTTGAGTTAGGGCCTTTCTATTTGAGACCATCGATATGTATGTAGCTAACAGAAACTGGCAACTGACTAAATAAATGAAGTTCGGTTGCTATTCATAATCGGTTGCTATTCATAAATGGTCTGCTTCACGATATCGAAAGAAAACTTTGGACTGAAAATATATTTGCAAAACAACATTAAAGTATGAAAATTTGTTTTTGTTTTCAATATAAATTATAAATCGTAAGTTTTCTTTTGATATCGTGAAACAGCCACTAAACAAATTTATTGGTTTTTCTAAAAAAATCTAAAGTGGAATTATTGTGTGTTGCTTGTTATGATCCTCCTGAATTATAACTATTATTGTATTTTTTTTCATTCTTATCACACTTATACATATGGACATATTTAATTACCTTCTTCTTATTCATTGTAAGGCCAATCCCGATGGTAATATGACCACATCAATTTTAACCTTTACACCAACAATTGATGACCGTGGAAAGTATTTATCATGTCGAGCCGAACAGAGTATGATCCCTGAGTCCGGTATGGAGGATGGATGGAAGTTGGATATTTACCGTAAGAATTAAATAAATGTTGTATAAAAAAGCAATGAAAATAAAAATTATTGTTCATACATGCACAATTTTGTCCCGAACAAATTTTTGTCCATACGCTGTGCAACATGGCATATGTTATTACAGTGGAATCTCTCTTGAGCGGACACTGAAGGGACCATTGAAATGTATCCGTACAAGGGGACTGTCCGGTCAAGAGAAAACTAAACATTTAAATGGAGCGCTGCCGGGACCTGTCAAAAGTGTCCGTCTAAAGAGCGTGTCCGCCTATAGGAAGTGTCCGTTAAGGGAGATTCCACCGTACTCAGTATTTATTGTTTGTTCTGTTACGAATCAGCACATTTATTTTTGTAAGTTATCATAAACAATAGTTCAGAAAAATGTTCCTCATTCAACTCAATAATATTTTTGAAACATTTCCTGATGTTAACCTCTCATTATTTATGACCGATCGTTTTCAAATCAGCGGTATTCTAAAGACAGTTTCAGGTTAGTAGGTTTCAAGAATATTTGAAAATGAAATATTAACACGAATGTTCTTTTCAAATCGCCTTTAAGTTCACAAAGAGAAAAAATTAAACCATACGTGCTTAAACTGGTCACATTCGTTGTCAAAAGTGTATCCACAACATATGGTAATAAGGGTTTTCATATGAATGTTCAAGAGACTCGCAAACTGTGCAATTGTGCATTTTTACACTATCGTAAATAAAATATCAAAAATTTTATAGAAATTTATTTACACGAACCTGTTAAGTTTGCCCAATAATTTTGATTCGTAAACTTAAGCTGTGCAATTGTGCATTTTGTAAACAATAACTTCTTGCTTTTTTTTGGTTTTCTTTAGGAATTTTTAGACACACACACGCTTTTTTATTTTTATAGAAATAAATAAATATGTTTTTGAGTTAAAAATTGCTTGAAAATGTCTTACTTTATTTTTATTAAATGAACTTTTTAACGTTTGTTTCAAATTTACATAAACTGTTTGCACAAAACTTCAAAAGGTACTTCATGAAACAAGTCTCGCAAGTTTGTCCAATTGCACAAATGGCAATTTAAAGAGTTCTCATTAAAACCCTTAATATTTTATTCGATCTTTTATTTTTTATGTACAAATTTTATTTAAACTGTATGTGTTTTATAAATAAATATGTTATAACTTCCTGAAGAAGCTACACAAGGTTAAAGGGTTGACCTTATTATAAAGTTGCAGAGATAAATTGCAAGATCAAACGTTTTCCATAGTTTTTATAATTGTCTTAATGGTTGTGAAATGTTTTCTATTATTTCGAAAAAAAGCAGTTGTTTTTTCATTTATTCACTTTTAAAAATCGGGATTTTTAAAGTATATTTTTGCTTTCGAATTGATTAACATTAACAAATTTTTATAACTTCTCTTTTTTCTTAAGATATTCCTGTTGTCACTTTAGAGCTTGGCACAAATTCAATAAATTCAACATTTCGCGAAGGCATCGATGTTTTTTTCGAATGCAACATTAAATCAAATCCATGGATCAACAATGTTAGTTGGCGTCATAACGTAAGTGTATAAAAACTTAATATGTACATACATATGCCGATTTCAAAAACTTATAATTTTCAGTCATCCTTTTCAATCATTAAAGCTTTTTCTTTTAGAATATTCCTAAATGTGTGCATTACCATGCATTATACATTTTTCTGTGTTTGAAACATTTTACTTTATGACAAAGTTAAAGTTGCACTAAATCGATACAAGACCAAAGATTAAATTATTATAAAAGGACATTTAATTTTATTACTTTCCTAAAGTTCAGTTCGATTTTTTTTTATCAAACTTTACTTACTCTTAATTTTACTTTCTTTACATAACTACACACATAAATAGTAAGCATCAAAAGTAAGAGGGGAAGAGTCTTTGCTTAATGCATTTTCGATAATCTCTTTTAATATTTTCAAAATGTGTTTGCTAATGGACCAAGTACTTATCTAAAAATTATAATTAAATTATAAAACAAAAACTGAGAAAAAATCAAAGCAAGAGAAATGTCTACAAAAGTTTAAATTTTCAAGCTTTAAAAATTAAATGAATTTTCAATTTACCGAAAGGGAATAATACTTATAGAATTTTTAATTAAATATGTGAAACTTGATATTGATTATATTTGAAATATTAATAATGTACGTACAACCGATTGAAATAAGTTTTCTTGAAGACATAATTGTAAGCGTTTATTTTATTTATTTATTTATTTAATTATAAAAATATAAATCTTACTTGTAGTACAGAGTAGACAAGGGTTTACTGATTTTTAACTTTACAAAGAAAACTATTTATATACAATAAAAGTGTTTATACCAAAAATTTATACAATATACATACATACATACATATATTGGGCAAATTTAATAAAAATAAAGCGTTTGCTTTTTACGTAAAAATTTGTTTAAAAAAACAAACAACACATACATATTTTAGGTTTTAAAACAAATTTTTAAGTAAAAAGCAAATGCTTTTTTATATATATATATATATATATATATATATATATATATATATATATAGAAAGACCCTAAATCGATCTTTTTTTTCGTAATTGAGTGATTTAGTCATTCCAATACATTTCACACAAATATATATCAATACAAAAATTTAATGAAATAATATAAAAGAAATCAGCTGTGCAAGCAATTGAAGATAAAGCCCAAACAAACTCATTTCAAAAATGTCTTCTTCTAATAGTAGATTGCTTGGCAATAATTGCTCGAGGGATCCGCAGAGCAATCATAGCATAATGATCGCGGTCTACACGTAGCAAATTTCATGGACGCAATCAAATTTGACAATTGCCGCAATAGTTATTGGTACGTGGAGACCCGATGTAACAAAAATATGAGAGAAAGAAATATGTTCAGGATAAGTGTTGAAAATGTAGCTTCAATTCTCATCACGTACGACTTTTACTAGCCCGCAAGCTTTACTACGCCAATGAGATGGGGAATGAGCTTTTACATTTCAGTATCAGACATATTTTTTAAATACTATTTTGACCTCAAGAGTAACAAGTTTTTAAGGAAATTTTTTATTTTCAACCATAGTTTTGTATTTCTGACAAAATTTTTTCTACACATCAAAACAAAATATAAGTTGACAAAAGCGGTGACTTGGAGACACTTAACGCCAACCTTCCTTCATAGAGGATACAAAATATTACCCACTGGCACACCATATGACCAGGGTTGTCAGATTTTGTTCGACGTATTTCGCCAAATTGATTTTAAAAATCGCCAAAAGTCGCCAAAATCATTCTTATGTAGTTTTTATTAATTTATATTTAATTTTTTTAATATAAATTTTTATAAAATAATTGTATAAACATTTAGCAGAAAATCACCAAAAGCAGATGTAAAATCGCCAAAAAGTATTTCTTGGAAATTTTTCTCATCCAAATGTAAAACTCATTAATTACTGTAATTAATATAAGAAAAATCATCAAAATCAGATTATTTTAATTCTTAGCAGACGAGATTTGTTAGACTACTCATTCAAGAAACTAATTTCCTGAATTACAAAAATTTTGAAGTTCAATTATGTTAAAAAGAAAATAGCCAGAAAAATCGTCATGTCGCCAAACCAAAAATTTGGACGCCAAGCAAGTTCAAAAATTGCCATGTTTGGCGAGAAATCGCCATATCTGACAGTCCTGCATACGAATTTGTAATCAACGCGCTTTCTTCTTCAGCCAACGCTATACGGAGAAAATTTCAGTTCTAAGAATTTAAATTCTGTGAAACTAAGGGTCCAACAAAAAATACTGCACCGCTAAAGAGGTTTAAGTACTGAATTAAAATTTCTTCTCCAATTTTTAAAGTTGGTCTTAGTTTTCGATATACACCGTTACAAAATCGAAGGGTTACTTGACATTGCACATTATCATAACTCGAGAACGGTCTTAAGCTAAAATTACACGTGACATAGCCATAACGCCATAGCCATAACCAAACCAAAATTCAATTGGTTTCTATGGCGAGAGTTATGGCGAGTCTCTATGTCACGTCTAATTTAAGCTTTACTCTTTTAGATAAAAAATTAAAATCCAAAATTATATTTATTTGAGTTAATTCATTAGGCTAGATTTCTTATTTTGACGACGACAATAGAAGTTTAATTATTCTACAGGAACAAAAAATTTGAAATGGGGAAATAAGTGGAAGTATCAAATTTATTTTGGGTCGTACTACTGTATTTTTGTTAATGCAATAGTATCAAACAAATTACGATCATATCAACTTTCCCATCACTGCTCTACACTTCAGTCCAGCAAACACGAGATGCAGGCGACGTGTCGCAGCTATAACACCCTTCATCTAAACAGGCTACAATTAAAAAACATTATATATGTAACTACAAATTACATACGACATGCGTTCATTTTTTAACTCAGAATTCTACCAAGGAACTAACTTTATAACTAATCGAATCTAGTAGAGTATGAAATTTATAATCTACTTGTTTTTTCTTTATGTTTATTTTTACCCATTATGAAATGGATTCAAAGGGAAATGTTTTGGAAAACAATGTTGCAGAAGGTATTATCGTGGCTAACCAAAGTCTTGTTCTGCAAAATGTAAGCAGAGCGCGCAGTGGAATTTATACGTGTGTTGGCAGCAATCGAGAAGGAGATGGCGAAAGTAATCCTGTGCAGTTAGATATTCGATGTAAGTACAAATTCTTGCATGCATACATACACACGCATAAGCGAAGCTACACATAGAAAAAGTTTAACTTAAAATCTACTTAAACAAGGTTAATCTAATCTTTTTCGGTAATGATTTTGCTTCATATGTGTTTCATGTTAATCTAACATGATTTATAGTAATTCTTAAAGAAAATTTTTCTTTTTGGAATAACTTTATTTCACGTTGATTTAACATTTACGTACTGTTAAAATCGAAATGAAGAATCATCTTGAATCAAAGTTATTTCAAGTTGGAACAGCATGAATTTAATTTAATGTAGTAATTGTATTTTATTAATTATTTCACTAACGAGGGGTTAATATAGACATCAGAAAAATTTTTGTATATAAATTGGCTTCCCCGGACAAGATTTGAACTCGGAACTCTTCGCATGGTAGTCAACATGATTACACCTGCAGCCACAATAACTTTAAATATTCTTAAGATACACAATAATATGTACCATCTTGAATTAAATTTTAATTTAACATTATTTCATTGATCATTTAACATACAATTTATTTAAAAAGTTTTAGTTAAAAAAAAAACAAAATGATTTCACTTGAAAAGTTTTAGTTAAAAAAAAAATACAAAATACTTTGACTTAACTCCAGGATTCGAACTTGCGATCCTCCGACTACAAGACAAGTACACTGCCTACCAGCCAGCAACACTATTGACTTTGTCGCCAGTACTACTGACTAATTATACCCCACACAATGATTTTTGCTATAGACATTTAACATGTGCGTGTCATTGAAAAGCAACTACTGACGTTGGAACTACTGATTAGATAGTTCCTTAGGAACCATATGAAGACATTGGAAACAGATGGTCACTACTACATTTTAGTAATTCTAGTATACACTTTTGATAATGAAATTTCAGTTTGTTCGCATTTTGGTATTTTATTAAACAAATATATAAATAACAAAAATTAAAAATTTTAAAAACCCCCGATATATCTAAAAAAGATGTCATATTCCTAAGCGGCTGGACCGATTTTCTTCAAATATAGTTAAGAACCTTCTCGATCAAGTCACCTTTCAAACAGAAAAAACTAAATTAAAATCGGTACAGCCGTTTGGGCTGTACGTGGACACGGACAGACACACAGATACACAGACACACACTACAAACTTATAACACCCCTTTTTGTGGTCGGGGGTTAAAAACATACAATAACAGGAACTAATTCATTCATTCGTTCAGCGTATTGCCAGCAAGTAGGGATTTTGTTTGTCATTTCTATTAAATACATATATGTAAATCAAAAATTTTATGTTTCGCTGAATTAGTGAAGTCAAACACTTACGTATGGATCTGAAAGTGTGACAAATCTTTAGCTGATGGCACAAAATCTTCCATAGCGTCAAAAAAGAATTTCCATAATTGGCACATTTCACTTAAAATCGTTCAATTTTTTATTTTATTTTTTTTTTGTATATTCTTTTTGTGTAATTTTTCTAATTATCGTTGAATACGTTTAAATTAATCGTTTAATTTGATTTCTTCAACTAATTTTGATAAACACTTAAATTTTGCTTAACGTCACTTTTATTTTCAACAATCCAATAAAATATTAAGAAGAAGCATACTTGTGTGTATTTGAAAAAATGTCTTCTACGCATTAAGAACAATATTAATAGACGCTCCGTTGACAATGTCACCAAAATAGTCGACAAAAGTGGTGGCTTGGGGACACTTAACCCCACGTGTCCTTCAGGGTATGAACAAAGCAAATAAACAGCACACACTGAAACAACATATTATTTCTTGTAAATTTAATGTGATTTGAATGAATTTGAATCAAACTTTTTGCATGTTGATTTTACATTGGTATTTTTTTCTATGAGTATGTAGATTCTTATGCCTACATACGTACATACATACTCGTATGTATGTATATGTAAAATCGTTTTTCAGCATGTTGGTTGCATTTTTTTTTAAATAATTAGTAGCATATTCATGCCGTAACAATTCCAGAGGCAGCCCATGTGTAAACTTGTGAATATCTACATGTACACGGCATGTAGGGCATATAGTTATTATTTTAACATTTCTCACAACTAGACGAATAAAGATAATAAATTACAGTTTAAAATTTTTAAACGCACTAATAATCCCAAATTATTACTTTACTTATTAAGTAAAATATTTTTTATTAAAAATACATTGAAATTGATTATTGATGGGTTTAGCTGGATCCTATGCGCATTTCAGGGAACAGCTATTATATATAAAATAATAATTTGGGATTATTAGTGCGTTTAAAAATTTTAAACTTAAATTTTAACAATTCCCATAAAAACACTAATGATAATAAATTATATTAAAACAGTATTATTTGATGGATTCTTAGAATTCGGAGATCATTTTTCTGCTGAATGTCGACAACGTTCGACTTGTCGCGCACTTACATTCAAAACAAAAACAAGGAAAAACAATTACAATTAAAATTCACATAAATATCGTATAAACTAAGCAAGATTAGAGCAAAAAATGTTGATAAGTGTAGAGACATTGGAAATACATATTTTCATAATCCAAGTTGTGAGTTTTGGAACCCCGAGTTTGATCTGGTATTATAAAAAGAGGCCATAAAGCATCACTGTGTTTGCGATTGGATATTTTGGGACGGTCTGGTGAACCAACCATCCTGGTACAATTGCTGATATGTACCACTGTTCATTGGATAAAAATTAAAAACATACAAATCGTACCTGGGACTTGTTCGGCAATGTATCACTGCTCTGCATCATACGAACACTTTAATTTTATATGCAACTAGCTTAACCCGGTGTGCTTCGCTACCCCTTCCCTCCCCTCGCCACAAAAAAAAATATTTATATATGTAAATATACATATATGTATATTTGGCATTGGTGGTGCAATATGAAAATTGGATTTTGCCACGCCCTTCTGCCCGCAGGCCGAAAATCAAAAATCAGACTTCTCAGTGTCACCCGCCTGAATATTCTGAAGATTCGCTGAAAATTTCATCAAAATTGGCTCAGCCGTTTTGGAGTCCATACGTTATATACATACATACACACATCCTGTTTTATATACATACTAGCTGACCCCGGTCCGCGTTGCTGGCCCTAAGCAAACATTGGTGTTGTATATGGCATTGATGGTACAATATGAAAATTGGATTTTGCCCACGAATAAACTAAATATTGCGCCATCTGCCGGACGAACTTCAAACTACACAGAAACGCTCCTCACGCCCCATAGAGCATGTATATAAAGTTTGGTCGAAATCGGTGCAGTATTTCTTGAGTTACGGTGCAAAAACACAAAAAAAACCTAAATATTGGGCCATCTGTCGGACGAACTTCAAACTACACAGAAACACTCCTCACGCCCCATAGAGCATGTATATAAAGTTTGGTCTAAATCGGTGCAGTAGTTCTTGAGTTACGGTGCAAAATCACAAAAAAAACTAAATATGGCGCCATCTGTCGGACGAACTTCAAACAACACAGAAACACTACTCACGCCCTATACACAAAACACAAAAAAACTAAAAATTGCGCCATCTGCGGACGAATCACTACTTCTGAAAGGGGCGTAGCATTTACCGGGGTAGAATATATATAAAAACACGCGCCTTTCTTTTACAAATATTTAGTGGGGTGGAAGGCGAAAATCTGTTGGGGCATTGAAGAGTTCACCCCTAACAAATAAACGTGTTTTTGATTTTTATATATATTAAGATATAGATACAAATTCCCTTTTTTATTAGTTAGGAGCCATGTTTGTATCTAATTTCAAATTTGATGACTTGGTTAGAGCGCGCATTATTAAAGGTGTTTATTGAAATGTGCGAATGTCTGTCATGTTCATATACCGAGTATGACCGTCTAATACCCGCTTTAATATATTTTAAACGTCAAACACCTAATAATAAGAATAAAAAAAGTATTCCAAATTAAGCTTTTCGGGATCGAACACTTCAAAATGCATCGTTGCGGAATCCGGCTCCTGAACATACAATGAAAAATAGGACTGAAAAAAGTAACTTCATAAATTTTTTTAATGCAAAAAGTATTTTTAAAATGTGTTTCACATTATGTTGATATGCTGGCATGCTAATACATTAAAACATATCAAATAAAAGTGTAAAATTATATTTTGTATTTGATTTTTATATGAAAATTAAAAACACCAAATTGTACACTATTATATTTAATACGATCATACAAAGCTGCAAGACTTTTTATGAATTCAGCAATTGTTATTTGTATGTTCCCGAATTGTTTTTTACATTTGAATCAACTTTGTTTGTTTTATTAAACCTAAATAATATATTTTTTGATGTGTAAACACCTATACGCACCTATCTTTTTCACAATACAATCACAAATTTTGAGTAAGATGTTATCAAATCGGTGTGAGCAAATTTTAAAGCATACCTTCAGGAGCAATTATTAATTAATTTTAATAGAAATTGCTTTTGAAGTGTAATAGTGTTGCCAGTGGGGATAATTTGGTTAAGAAGTTGAAAAAATAAAATAAATAAAACCAATATAAACTTTTAAATAAAATAAAGTTTTGAATGTCAAATATTTGTTTAAAAGATATATAGCAGTCTTTATAAAGAATTTATAATATTATATTATAACATATCCTCATTATGTACTGTTGCCATACACTGAAGCTGGTGCACGACAATTGGGTAACAATCTCATGCCAATTATTATGGATGGAGATTTTAATACAAATTTCGCAAGCTGCATCAAAATTTTTATTTGACGTTTTCCACTTGCATATGAGCAATTCTCTAAAAACCCACACAACTAATAATCCCACTACTATCGTACATACAGTTTTCGGTACAGTAGAGTCAAAAATTGATATATCTTATTTTAGTTACCATAAGCCAAATTAAAAAAAAAATTTATTAATAGATGTTTACACATCTCCCCTGTGATCGGGCTCACATTGCTTTTTTGTAATTATAACGGTATAGTCATTAAAAATCGTTCCAAACTTTTAACATTATATTTTAGCATTTTAAAATATTTTTTTAGCATTTTTAGCATTATTTTGAGCCTTATTCAGCATTAAAAAATTTTTAGTTGTAGCCACACTGCTCATATTTGACATTTATTTGTGCGTTATGTACTTCAGGGAAGCACTTTAGGACATTTAAATTTACATTTGCAGGGCAGTGATGCATTAACGAACAGGTCCATGCCTCGATTATATTTTGCTGGGATGCTACATTTGTAGAAATGTATGCAACATACTCATACACGTACATATGCATGCATTTTGAATTGCATATGACAGTACTTTTGTAGTTTATGGCAAAGGACTGACTTATTGTTTGTGTTTTGTTAAGGACAAGCTAACACATTGCTTGCCATTGTTTCGTCGATTGGAAGGAAACTATCCCACTCACATACATACATTGATTTCTTATTTTCTATGCCACTCCTGGACGTATGCGCATGTTTTAGTTCTGAGTTCAACAACAACTTTTTCATATTTATCAAGGCTTTATGTCTTATTCCCGAAAACAAGTTGCAACGGCAAGTTTGTTTCACTTGCAGAATTACACAACAATATTCAAGCATTTCTCTTCACAAAAAGGATCAAAAACAAAGTGAACTGAACCAAATGTAACATTTTTAAAGCAAAATTAGTGAAAAATATAAAAAATATAAGAGAGCAAGCTTATGCGATAACACATTTTTATCCTATCGAGTGTTAACCATTTTTTACCAAAAACAAAACTCTATCTTATACGATTATAAGATAGAGTCATTACTTTGACTTTCATGGTCAACATTTTTTCCATAACAGTTTGTATGTACTGCAGCGTTTCCATTTTTTGCGTAACTGCAACAAATCTGTGCTATTTAAAAACTATTGTGGTAAACTTATGCTCCGAAATTTCCAATTATATCTTCTAGGTGAAGTTAATAAAATTGTATCACCTAAATTAACTATTTTTATTTTTTGTATTTATTTTTATTTGTATTTGTATTTGTATTTGTGACGCGCAAAATAGAAAGGGACCTAAGGGTAAAAACCGGTTTTGTTCCGGAGATCCATTTTAAAGATTTAAATACGTGTATCTTTGGTGTACCATCACTGAGCGTGTTGGTATTGGTCTCATTTGAAAGCGACACATCTCATGACGTCAAGAACGTCAACCTTGAAAACACGCGTAGGTCGTCCCTACCTCTTGTTTTGTGTAGTTGGTTTTTAATGTTTTCTACCTAGCGCGCTGTTTCCATGAGTTTGATATCAATTTTGCTCGCGTTTTTTCGAATCCAGGTTTATTTTCTGAAATTATTAATTGTGAATTATAATAAATACTCATTTATAATTCTTTTAAATCGTGAATATCAATCACTCTGTTAGTACGAAAATTTTTTCACATAACCTTAGAATAGTCGACTTCAATTTCATAAAACGCGCATATCTCTGGGAGGGAACACTTTTGGGGAATGGGATCGGTCTCATTCGATGCTCAGATGTTGTCCACATAAAAAAAAGTGAAAAATGTTTTTTTTTACCCTTAGGTCCCTTTCTCTATGCGCTGTCACATTTGTATATATTCTTTCTGAACAGTGTCGACCTTAGAGATCCTCTTTAAGATTACAAGTCTTTATCAAACAACGCGAAGACATTCTCACCACAGCTTTTTATCATTACAATTGCTAATACTTAGTTAAATTTTTCAATATTTCCTTTTTATAAATTGTCTCCAATTATATCAAACAGTTGCTCCCGTATGTCGACAAGGACAACGTATTACATACAGCACAGGACGCCACGAAATGGTTAAAATTGCATGTGAAATTGAAGCCAATCCTGCGGAAACGACATACGTTTGGAAATTCAATGCCACACTTGGCGAAACAATTGATATACCGGCTTCACTTATTGCCATTGATTATGGACGTAGCATTGCACATTACACACCAATGACTGAAAATGTAAGTGCTTTTCATTTTCTTTTTTTTTAATTTAAAAAAACAATTTATTGTCGAAATTGCATATCGTCAATTTAATTTATTAAAACGTTAAAATGCATTAACGATAACATTTGTTCTGTTATTAATTAGCTTTAAACAAAAATCATTGTTTTTTTAGCCTGTAAGAAAATTATATCATACGCCTCTTAAGTAAATAAATAACTAAAAATTCAAGTCTACGTAACTAACAAAAACTTCAAAATCACATTTTTCAATTAATTATTGGATATTGCATCGAAACGTGTGTCCTTACAAATTTTCAAATCTTTATCATACAATCAGCTAAATTACAAATCAAATTCAAGAGAACTTACTGACTGAAATAATTGAATAATTTTGTTGTTTTTTTGTCTCCTATAAGATTTAAAAAAGTTTTGTTACATGATTTTGCATTTCACTCATCGATATATCGCGCCGTAACTGCCAAAAAAGCTTAAGCGACAAAATTTTCGAACTTACATAATTTTTTTACCAAAGTCCAAAAAATGTGTCGCTTAAGCTATTTTAGCGGTTATGGCTCGATATGAAGTTCCCATATTCACACTTATGCTCCCTTATTAATTTAAAAATTAACTCGGCTTTGTGAGTTGCTCTGTGATTTATACCAGCTACGTCCAAGTCATATTCACACCGACGGTAGTACAACATGCGCAACAACAACACAGTTTCAAATAAACAAAGACTATGTCAAACAAATATACTTCGGTATTTCTTATAATATAATATACATTTGTACATATCGCTAATTTACTCAAACAACGTCATAACTCAAAAAATCCATTTTCTGAGTTATTGATGCAGAATTAATTGTCATGTCGTTCTTTATATTGTGTAAAAATGTCATATAAATATCTTGATTACTCAACTCTTGAGAGAGAAATAAGTTGTATATGTGTAAATTGAAAGCTTCAAACTCGTTTTCTGTCATTGGTCATTTTAGCGAGACCAAGTGCGGTTGATTTAAAATATTCGAAGCGCGCGAAATAGTGTTTTTATAATAATACTACTTGAACGCATCAAACGTTGTCTTACGCCAACACTTGAATGTATACTAGGGATGCCAAACGGGAAATCCCGAACTTAGCAAATCCCGAATCCCGGGATTTGTAAAATTCAATCCCGTGATTTTAATTTCGGGATTTTTTTATCAATTTTTATATAAAAAACTTTATAAATTAAAATTTTCGTTGATTTTATTATATTTTTTATAATATTTAAAAGTCCCATACAATTTTATACGTACAGTTTTAACAATTTAATGACTATTCGTGACTTATTTCTTATAAATTAACAATAAGAAATAAACTATTTTTTTACGGAAATTTTCATCAAAGGAGCTACAATACATGTACATTTTAGAATTATTTTGAAAACAAAAGAAACATATTAGCTTTGGAATCATAAATCATCATTTATATTCTTCACAATTTATATTCTTTGATACAAGGCAAGTGAAAACTTTTTGTTATCCGGTTGACGTAAAAGCGAGAAATATTTATAGAATAATGCGGAGTATTTTGTCTAAAACACTGCTCGAGTGTGTGTATGTTCTTCACATTGCAGTTCAAAATTATTTTCTTTTTTACTTAGACCGTTTAGGTAGTTTTTGACACAAACCTAAGATCAAACCCATTTAAATTACATGGGTTTGATAAATAGTTTTAGTCAAAAACGACCGACTGAATGAGTTCGACTCAATTATAGTTTTATTCGAGTTGCAGAGGAAAAGGCCAGGACACTAATAAACCATACTCCTCTAAGCGAACGTATGAATACATATGTATCGTAGCTGTTGAACTTGTAGAAAACAACCTATGTATGAATTAAAAATTTTTCAGTATAGCAAAAATACTGTTCAAGTGCTCACGCAAACTTTTAATATATGTGCCTATAAAAATGTGATCGTTAGACGTAATTAATCGAATTTGATTAGAATAGTGTATACATTTCTTTTAATTTTTCGACATGTTCAGCTTTATTATCGTTGTCATAGTCGTAACCAAAACGATACAAAATTAGATAATGCTTGGTATACATACATACATATGTATGTATGTATGTAACAAAAATGAAAGTGAATCTAAAAATTTTCGTAAATCAACTTAAGCGGTAGTGCTAAAAGTCCACAGATACATTAGTTTTGGTTTAGATTATAGTAAAACATTTATATTGAAAACAATATAATTAACAATATATTAAGTTATTGTTTTCACTATAAATTCTCTAACATCAAATGTGATTAATCAACTTAAAAATAGATGAGAAAAATTCTTTTGATTTTTATTTTCATACTCGTATTAAAAAATTGTTCACTTTAAAGACAATTGTGGAATGATAAATTATGAACATAAAACCTTCTAAAATGCATTAAATTGTTATTAAAGTATGTAATATTTATTTAAAAAAATAGTTTATTTTACGAAAAAAATTCTATCCCGAAATCTCGAAAATACCGTGATCCCGAAAAATCCCGAGATTTTCGGTATCGGCATTACAAAATCCCGAATCCCGGGATTTCCAGAAATCGATCCCGATTAGCATCCCTAATGTATACACAAAAATTCATTCAGTCGATCCAGCCGTTTAGGAGGAGTTCAGTGACATACAAAAGTATAGTAGAAATATATATATACATATATATATATATATATATATATATATATATATATATACATACATATATATATATATACATATATATATACATATATATATATATATATATATACATATATATATATACATATATATACATATATATATATGTATGTATATATATATATATATATATACATATACATATATATATATATACATATATGATGATTACGTGTACTTATTTTTGCCATACATGTCAATATGCATCAGGGTTTCACGCTATACATTTGTTTTTGTAATTATTTCAAATTAAATTTTTTTTCAACAGGACTATGGAACTCTTTTGTGTTGGGCAAGTAATGAAATAGGTGATCAAACTGAGCCGTGTGTCTATACAATCACACCAGCAGGTAAGGGATTCCTTCCGTTCAGGTGTCAATAAGTTTTTTTTTTTTGTTAACAACGTATTGTCTTTATTTAACCATTCATCTGCTTTACAAAAAGAGGCGTGGTTAATTGCTTTTGTTGTTGCCTTATTATGCTGAAACATATGATAAAATTGTATGTTTACGGTGTGCTCATATGTATATGTGTAATATTTGCACAATGCACATTATACATACATACATATAAATATACATATGTACATACATATGCCTACATACATATGTATTTATTATGTACATCCGAGACATAATTTTTCAATTTGCATGACATTTTCTTCACAAAGAGATAAAACCAGAAATGACCAGTGCGGTTGGTAACTGACAAACAAACTGCCACTCACTCGCTTTTGTGTATAATATGTTTGCAAATTACAATTTTTGTTTGCCATGGACCTTGTTACGTGGTTGACTATCATATTGACTGATATTTGTTGGTTTTGTTCTTTTTTAATTTCTACTGTTTATGTTCATGAAAATATTAAATTGCTACGTGTAAACACAAAAACAAGGATACAGTAGAAAAGAAAACATTTTCTGTTAATTCTATTAATTTTTAAGTTAAATTGGAAGAGTAATCCGAAAGAAAACAGCTTCATTTTATACAATTGTTTAGGTTTAATTTAGTTTGACGTTTTCTGTTTTATTTTTTCTGAACGTCATGTTTCGTTATTAATTCTATCTAAAGTTTTGAATAAATTTTGTTTTTATGCCTGTTTTTTACACTGTTAAAAGGTGAACCTGACCCTTTGGCAAATTGTACTCTGCTCAATCAAACTTCAACTGGATTTCAAATTGAGTGTATAGAAGGTTTTGATGGCGGCTTGCAGCAAGACTATATCATGGAAGTGTATGTAAATGGCACAACTAGACATCCTAAAATCTATAAATCAAAGTAAGCTTAACGTCAGAGTATGAATATACGTACATACATACATATTATAGTATATTTTTTACATCTTAGGGCCATTATTACAACTTGCCGATAGTTAAAGGTGAGATTTTGTCGGACGGATAAATGGCTTAGCATTATAAAATCTTCATTTATTGATTCTTTATCCATTAAATTTTATTATTATTAATAATAATAACAAACAAAAATTGAAGTTGTAATAATTCAAAGCTTTTCATCGGCCAGACAAAATCCTGCCTTTAACTATCGGCAAGTTGTAATAATGACCCTTAGACGTATTTTGTCATGGTTCATACACAAGCAATTTTTTCGCATAAGTTTTGACTTTGTATGAGAAAGAAATATGTGTATTTATATATTATTTATACACATTTCTTCTTCTTTCTCACGATAAAATCAAAATTTGATCAAGAAAACTTCTTGTGTGTGAACCAGTACTAACTTCGAATTTTTAAATCATATGAAATACATACACACATATATATTTATATATGTATATGTATTTATAATTTTGTTTTTAAATCTTCCCATAAAATCCATTAACATTTGCAATAATCTACTCTAACAAAAATTTAGGACTCCTTATTTTGAGGTGCGCGGCTTAATCCCAGGTGCAGGTTACAACGTCTTTCTGGTGGCTCACAACAGTAAAGGTCGTAGCAATGCAACCATATTGCAAGTTTATACATTAAAAGATCCCGAAAAGCAAACAGGTAGTGTTATCTTATAATTTGAAATGTTTCATTTCAGGTTTTAATGATTTTATTTTGGGACATCGAATAAAATAGATGTACTTATTTTAATTTGTTATTCTTATTATCTGTTAAACTTTCAGTTTTAATTACTTACAAGAAACATTATGAGACTGTCAATTATAGCCCCTCCAATTTAACTCAACCAAAAGCAAAAAAGAAAAGTAAGACTTCAAGAGTTTTAATTACAAAAAGATTACTCCGTAAAATATTTACAACATCAAACAGCAACATAACTCGAACTATTTATTCACTTTTCAAATTAAAACCAGAATATAAAACCCCTTTTAAAAAAGTAATAAGCATTCATTCATTGTCTGAGTGTTACTTCTCTTTTATTCAATAAAAAAAACTTCCTTTTAAAATTGGTCTAAAATTTTTCCACTATTGAAAATTTAATTTAAGCGCAACATTTAATTTGTAACGAAATTTAAAAATATGAGCATAATTTCCCAGTTGTATTTGTCTATCCTCTTGGTTATTTTATTTGTTTTATTTTAATTTAGGCTATTTACATTTCAGCTTTCATTTTCGTATTACATCGAACCTTTCCTTTGATATAGAGAAATGGAAAATATTGCATATCAGTTTCTATATTGTATCATACATTTTTAGATCTTTCTTTGGCTTATGTTCCAGTCATTGAGGATATACGCCCGTTTCTGGGAATTTTAGTTGGCGTTGTGGTTAGCATAATTTTGACAGCTTTAATTATAGTTATCATTGTACGAATGAGAGGCTCATCAGGAAGAGATCGCAACAGCTACATGCATGGAGCGGATACGGTTCACGGACGTAACAATAATGGCCTCGGGTCAATTCACAATAGCCACGATTTGCACAATGGGCGGAGAAGTTGTCATGTAACAAGTAGTTTGGATAGCATTGACAAAAATCCCGATATTATACCACAAGGTTTGTATAACTATTATTTACATACATAAATACATAAAAGCAGACTTGGAAGATACAAACTATATTTTTACTTCGACGAGAGAATTTCTTATTAGTTGCTCTAACAATAATGCCATAATCACAATTGTTGTTAGCAATTGTCTCTGATATTAATAGGCAATCTACTTATTTTTACTTATGCCCTAATTCTGTTCGAGGAATGTATCGTCTTGTCTATGGACGAAAAAAAGAAGCAGTTTTGATTCTTTAAAACGATTATTATTTATTGTCTATGCTAGAAGCTTCGTGTATTTGCTTTATGATTTTGTTGCAAACATTATATCCAACTAGGGTTTGGGAAACGGGAATTCCCGGGCGGGAAATCCCGGGAAATGTCTGTCTAATATTCCCGGGAAATTTTTGAGATTTTCCCGGGAAAACGGGAAATTAAAAGTGCATGTTATTTCATAAATATATAGAATTTATAATCCAATTTTACTTTAATATAAAAACTTATAATTTTTTTATATATTACAAAAGTTCGTTTGAATGATTGTATGACTAAATTTACACGAACGTTGGCACGTTTTTCGTTGTCTGTTTAAACACTTACATATACCTTGTTCGAAGGAAATTTCTTAATCTTAAAATTTAAATTGAGTTTTTGTTTTAAATGTAACTGTAAGAAAGAAAGAATTCTTTCGTCTCCGATAAACAAGAAGTAAAATGTCCATGTTTTTTTAATATAAAATAAAAATGTGAGCTATTCAAATCTAGTCTGAAATTTCATTAAAATTCCATTAAATTGAGGTCATACCATATCTCCTAAAAAAAGTGGAATAAATTGTATAAGTATCAATGATTGCAATGATATAATCGTTTCCTAAAGCAACTAATTCGATGCTAAGCGAACTTGAAGTGATTTTTCGCCGAATTAGTGAACAAATTTTAGTGAAAATTTTAAGCTGTAAGAACTCTGAGTTGACGAAACTTAAATTGATTGCAAGTAGACGCTATTATGGAAACCCTGCAGAAAATATTTTAGGAGAAATAAAATGAAAGACACTTAGACATACTATGGCTCAGGGTATTCAAAATTCGGCGCAGCGCAGTATGGTACTGTAACCTGCTTATACTTAACGATAAGAAACCGCCTGGAACTTTTTCAAAAAGAATGAGAAACAAGCAAGGCAAATTCTTATTAAAATGAAGGTATTTCTTATTAGAAAATTGTCTACTAATTGTGGTAACAGTCGTCAATTGGTTTTTATATGATCTTTTGCTGTGTAATAACTTTATTCCATTTGCTTAAATTCAATTAAAAATTCTTAAAAATTTGTCTTAGAACTGCTTTTTTTTAACTTTTATTTCAAAAGAATGCTTACATTAATAAAAGCATCGAAATTTCACCAACTTTCATTTAATAAATGTATTTAATCCAGAAAATTAGCTTTTCCCGGGAATCCCGGGAATTCCCGGGAACTTGATTTTTTAATTCCCGTTTCCCGGGAAGTGCAAAAGTCCGGGAAATCCCAAACCCTATATCCAACACATATTTTTTCATATATTTTTCAAACTATTGTATAATGATTTAATTGAATTTTTATGTTTTAAAAACATGGCAATAATATTTATATTTTTCATTGTCAAATACAACAACCATTTTTGAAGAAAATAATTTAGAGACTTCAAAGACAAGAAGTCAGAAGCATTTTCAAAAAAAAACGTCCTAAATGTTCTTACTGAATTAGGGCATTAATTTTTTTCATGCACTATAAAGCCTACACGATCAACAATTAAATGTTACCAAGCATTAGATTGCTAAATTTATTTACACTGAAACTGAAATATAATAATCTTCTAATATAAATATAAAAACATTTATTTATGAGTTCATTGATTGACACCGCGTCCGTAACGCTGATGTTAAAAAAAACAACGCACATGTGCGAATGCTCTACCACTGATTCTCAATTTTAATATCTGGATCTGGTCTAAAACTGCGATTAACTCCGGTACAACATTTGAGGATATGAACTTCAGAAATAAAATTAGTAACAGCAATTATTAAAACACGCACAAAGCTATAACAAACTGACTTCAGCAGATACTAATCTAAATTAAATTAAATTAAAAATAATATCAGATCGATCTACTTCTTCAGTATTGTGTAGCACAATCATCGGCGAAGTAAAATAACCAATAAAGTGACCACTAAGTGCAACTTGGAAAATTTAATGCGGCTGTTTTGTACAAACTGTCATAACATTTGTTGTTTCTTTTTAATTTATTTTGATTTTTTTGCCTCAATCAATACATCAGTGTTACCAAAATATATATTTAAAATAACACCTCGTAGGAGCCAAAAATACCCGATTTCAAAGGAATTACACCCAATATTAACGGCCTGGCCCACGATGTCACTAGACATCGTTCGATCGACAACTTGTATTGCAAACAACAATAACTTTAGAAAATTTGTTGTTGTTTGCAATACAATTTGTCGATCGAACGATTTCTCGTGACATCGTGGGCCAGGCCGTAAAATAAATATTTGACACATTTCCAAAATCTTGTTTAAGGTCTACTTATAATTTGGTATCAGCCCCAGTGAAATGCAACTCAAATTTTCTAAAAATGAGTTTCCGATGGCAAAAAATTCTCCTATATAATGTTCATCTGTAATATAAATTTCGAATCAAAAAAAAAAATTATTTTTTCTTGTTTTGTATAAATTTTTTATGTGTTTTAACATCCAAACTCACAAGAAAACATGTGAAAGCCAGAACACACACGATTTATTATATAAAACAAACGAATTTCAAATTACCCGTGAATTACACCTTAAAGCAATTACCCACGCGCTACACATGCACATAAAAATTACACCTGATTCGGGTAATTACCCGCGATTCGGCAACACTGACGTACATTCAGGTGGTACATAGGGTAATAGAAAATTTATATATTTTCTACTGCTTTGGGATTGAGCTTAGCGGGAAGTTTAAGGTATGGCCTGCAAGGTCAACCGCTTTCCATATTTATTTGTACTATGACCAAATGTCACCGAACGAAAAGAAATCATAACTGCATTGCATTGACAATGCTGTATATTACAAACACAAATCGCGTAGATACATACATACATACCGTAACTGCTATTTTTCTATGAAAACTTCACGAGTATTTTTGCTACTACGCCACAAATCTATCGCATCTGCGCAATGCGGAACTTGTTCTCTTTTTTTTTTTTTTTTATTATAAAGAGAAGTAACACTCAGGCAATTAATGCCTACTACTATTACTAGGTGTTACCTTCTTTAGGAAAGGGATAGTGATACAGAAGACAGGTGAAGGGAGAGATAGAGGAAAGCTTCATTCTTTTACAACTCTGCTTTTTTTTGCACGTTTTTGATAATGCAGTGTTGTTGCGCCATCTGGTGTCAAATGAGGCGTATTAAATTTTTGAAGCTGTGTTTTGTAGCCATTTTATTGATTATTTTACTTCGCCGATGATTCTGCTATACAACGAAGGAGGGCGCTCTGATGTTACATTAGGACTAATATCTGCTGAAGTCTTTGATATATACTTAGATTGAACTCATAAAGGAATAAAACGTGCAAACATACGCATATTAAACTAATACAACCCTATACTTCGCTCGCATTTATTGATCCGATTTCAGTTATCTTGGGACTTAATTGTTAATTGCACTGAAATTATAATTGTATAATTTCTAATTATAATTGCACGCAATGGCTTATTCGCAACGAGTAGTTAAAACATCTAGTTGACACCTTCAAAATCTGCTAGCAAAGAACACTTTTTGGTCTCCGTTCCTTGTTTATATAAAAATACTTTTCAAATACATTCAGATGGTCACGATGAGGACGACGAATGGACTACTTGTGCTCATAATCATTCTTATGCTACAGCCGCCATGGCTGAACAAAATGCTGTGATAGCAACATCAACAACTTATGATCACATAATGCCCACATATTCTGTCGTAGATAAAAAGTCTCAACAGCAACATTTACAACAGCTGCAACAACATCATCAACAGCAAGCCCAGCAAATGTCTGCCGCATCAACTCCGCCACATCACGGCCAATATTTACAATACAACACTTTAATACCAGTAAGCAAAATGACTGCCTTCCAAGCACAGCAACAGCAACAACAACAAAACACGGTAAGTTTCTAATTTAAAGGATAACTGCACACATGCATATACATATATCGAGCTTTTTTTCGATTTTATCGTAAGCGACAAAAATGAAAGTTTTTAGGAGAAGTTTTTTTATACCATTCAAATTTAGTTTACATACGAAAATGGTCGCTTTCGATAAAATTGAACAGCCCGTATCTTAAAAATTATCAACAATTTTGGCATTTTGATAATTCTAAACTATGGATAGGCCCTTAATATTTTAATTTCAATAAAAAAAGTATATTTTCGATAACATGTCGCTTACGATAAAATCGAAAATAGGCCTTTTTTAAATTTTATCGTAAGCAACATGTTATCGAAAATATACATTTTTATTGAAATTAAGATTTTATGTTCCTACCCATAGTTTAGAGTTATCAAAATGCCAAAATTGTTGATAACTTTTAAGATACGGCCTGTAAAATTTTATCGAAAGCGACCATTTTCGTATGTAAACTAAATTTGAATAGTATAAAAAAACTTCTCCTAAAAAATTTATTTTTTGTCGCTTACGATTAAATCGAAAATAAGGCTTGATATGTACACACATATGCATATAGATACATCCTTACAGCCGAACACACACATACATATACTATGTACATATGTTTCTATGTAAAAGCATGCATGTATGTATGAATGTGTGTTTGAAAGTACATACATACATACGGACTCGTACTGTGTTTTTAATTTATTTATGGAGGGGGACCAAGGCGTATTTAACAATGCATCCATCCTTAATATGACAACAATAATAGCGATTTGTGAGTTGCAATTTCTTTTTCAGACAGAAGAAAAAAATAATTTTAATTTTTTATATGGAGATTGACATTAGATCTGCTTTGAGAATGACTTTCACCCAGAAGCGGGAAACATTAACACGTTTAATATTTTCGGTATATAAACCCACATGATCCACATGGAAATATAGCAAGTTTATCCGTCACGACTTGCAAAAGGTACTAGATCCGATGTAAGCTTCGTTAATTCCCATACGAATCTCGTCTAATAGAACCAATTTTACAAAATGACATACAGTTGAAAAAAAACTCTAACCTTTAACTGTATTCTAGACCGTAAGTAATCGAATTGGTTTGCCAGAATGGTGCAAATTTTTTATACGTTGATACATACTTTAACATTGCCTTTGGTTATCCCTGAATTTATTTACTAATAGATAGTGTAAAAAAATTATGTGAACGAAAAACGGTTATCTTGGTATTTTAGTAATATGTGATTAGCAGGGACAAGGACTTCATGCATTTAAAAAAGGTGTTTTCGGCACCTAAAATATGACATCAAAAACGCAAAATATGCACTTAAAACAATAAAATATGCACATATTTTAAAAAATTGTGTTCTAAAAAAAAGTTGTCAATTTACATACAACTAAATAAGGATATAAAAATATATTTTTTAAAAGGTGCGTGAACAAGCCTTTTACATAAAATTTTGACACAATATTAAATATGATGTAACGATTGTTTCACTATTTTTGGTTTTAATAACAGGCAATTTTCTCTTGAAATCATCAAAACTACAATTTCCATTAAAATTGGTAGGTTCGTGTGTGCTTGTACAATCGTTCTACAATTCTACAACAATTCAAGCGAACAAATTGTAAAAATAAACAGTTTTTCATTAATAACATGTGTGACAAATTTTTATGAAATCGAAATACCTGGGACGTGTTACTATTTTTCTGATAGGTATTGCCGAGTACAACAAAACTGTGTATTTGAAATTTTCCAAACACCTCCAAAATCTTGAGTTACGGGTAAAAAACCGGTTTTTCGTACCCGTAGGCACTTATCAACCTCTATCTAAGTTAAATATCAATAGATTTTAAATTTATAAATGGATATAGAAAGAAGACACTAAGACCTTTTCAACCATATATATCTTGTTTCAATAAATTTCAGATATATGTCTGTAATTTTTCACCAAAAATATAATTTTTTCGGTTTTTTTCGACAATTTTCTACTTTGGACTCGTTCTTAGGCAGTATTTTTGTACTGGAACCGTACTGTTTATATCTTTATTTATAAAACATAATTGATTAAGAGTAATTCGCCGCAGATATATACGTGTACATACATACATATATAAAAAGATATTTGGCTTAGTTTTATTTTTTTTTTTGCAAAAAAATCTAAATTAAAAAAGTTTAGCATTGAAAACGTTTGAAAATAATTACAAGAATCAAAACCCCGACCGCAAAAAATGAAATTTAAAAGCAATGCAATAAAAAGACCGACCGCGTTTTATGTTTTTTTTTTAAATTTCAAGGTTTTCAATACTATTATGGAAATATTTCGTTTTTATGAGAAGTCCCAACTATGTAGTTATATAAAACTTTTTAACCCCATTTATGGCCATTTTCACAACTTGCCTTTAGTTAAAGGTAGTAGTTTGTCTGCACGATAAATATGTTTGCATTATTACAACTTAAATTTTTTATTGTTATTAATATGTAATAATAATATTTAATGGATAAAAAAGTAATAAATTAAGGTTTTATAATGCAAAGTCATTTATCGAGCAGACAAAATCCTGCCTTTAACTAAAGGCAAGTTGTGAAAATGACCCTTATTATTATACCCTTCACCAAAAATAGTAAAAAGTATATATAGGTTTGGCATTCCGTGTGTAATTTCTGGGTCCTTATGAATAGGGAAGACGAATAAACTATGTCTGTCTGACGGGCGGTCTGATGTACGTGAAATCGTTTTTCCGAAGCTCCCAGAAAAGCTAGAGAGTTCGGTCTTAAACTGGTGTGTCAGAAATGGTCCAAAATATATTGGTATTGAAAATCTGCGAAATCGAGCTGACGGTTTCAGAGCTGGAAAATTTAAACTTGATTTTGTCATATAAAAGTAACTAGCTAAAACTAATTTTTTATTTTTTTTTTTTAAATAAACTTATTTTATGTTTCAGTTCGAACAGAATTGGTATTAAAAATAAAAAAGACGTTTCCAGCGTTGGAAAACTTTAACTTTTTTTGTTTTATAAAAATAACCTACTAAAACTATTTTTTCTATAAAGTAAACATATCTTACAGTCTTAAAAGAAATAGATTGGTAAAGAAATCAGAAAAATTCCAGATTGTGATATACAAAATTAAATAGGTATAATTAAATTTTTCTTTTTTTTATAAATTAAATATATTTTATGTTTTGGAAATAAAAGTTTGACATAGAAAATTAGAAAAATAAAATCCACACCTCCAGAGCTGGAAAAGTACTTTGGTAATTAAATATATTTATATATTTTAGAACGAATTAATTTAATATTTAAACCAGAAAAATCAATTTGCTAAATTTTTATGTGGATATCTAATTTAAGTATAAACGAAGGTTTGTGCCATGTTGTTTATTATGTCCCAGCACAGATATGTTTCAAATCGGTTATCTTTCGTTGACAGCTTGTAACGAGTTCTTATTAATGTTTAGTAAATGTATATAAAAATAAGATTTATCGCTAGAGAACAGACATAGCTATAAAATAAATTAAGGGATATTTAAATTGAGACAGTAAAAAGTTTTGGTATGGAGGTACTATGCTAAAACTATTTTAGGGTTACTAAATAGTAGTAGTAATTTGTTAATGTTTTATTGACGTGCGGTCTATGTTGATAACTGGAATAAGGGTGAATGTAAAATATTTCTTAAATACAGAGAGTAGAAGAAAATATTCAACTATTACTAATATCCAAAAGAAAATATATGAATCAAATTCTTTAGTCGAAAAAAAACCGAGAGGCCACTTACTAAAAATTGCACTATATCAAAAAATGATAAATTTCATCACAACACAAATATGTATGTATTTACTTGTGTATGTATGTGTCTGTATACTACATATACATATGTATGTTGGTGAAGGGTATATAAGATTCGGCATAACCAAATATAGCACTCTTACTTGTTCCTAATTGAATTTAAACATCTAAAGTATATAATAACAAGACTTTCGCAATCCTCTTTAAATTTCCATTATTTTCATACCCTTAATCTAGAGTTGGAAAACTATCGATAGTGTCACTATCGAAAGTTTTCGATATGTTGAAAAACTTTATCGATATATATATTCGATATATCGATATATATTTCAAGACTATCGATATATTGACGATACTATCGTGATAGTATCGAACTTGTATGGTTCTCGTATAATGTACATATTTATTTACACTGAAAATTCAAAACAAAATATTTTCAAATAAAACAAAATAGAATTTTGTTTGTCAGTTTAATAAATAACAAAACTCAAATAATTTTATGAAAAATAAGTGAGATCAGCGGAAGAAATTTTACCGACGTTCAGTTATTTTTGTTTATGAAAAGCAACATACTCGTATTTAAATTTTTTTGGTTTTAGTGATGTATCATTTACTATCGATAGTGACAAAAAAAAATTAACTATCGACAGTGCCATCGATAGTTTTCCACCCCTACCCTAATCGATGGGCTTAGTTGATTTTTTTTTTACAACTATGCCCAACTTTACTCCTTATGCTTTTAGTAAAATATTTACATATATGAATAAAATAGAGAAGCAACAAAATTGACGGATTTTTTGTGTGTTGTTTTGTTTGCCTTTGATATTTTTTCTTGTGTGTAAATGAAATTCATAACAGGCGGCAAATTTATTTTAGTATTTTCAATGCAACTATTGTCATTCAAATAACTTAACTTATTTTTTAATGTTTGTTTTTTCAGACTGATTTGTCACATTCGGATATGAGTCAACGAATACCTTATTGTAGTGCAACATTGGGTCGTCCGAGGCAAATAGATACAAAACGAGCAGAACCGAATATATATTCACAGGTAATCCCTATGATTGATAGTGAAAATGATGAATGTCTAGAAACAATTTCAAATGTTAAAAAATGTCTCATATCAGGATACACAACTAAAGTATAATAGCAATTCAGATAATAAATAAGAAATAAAATTTTTAATAAAGGCGATTGAATTGAAAAACAAGTAAGAGTGTTATATTCGGCTGTGCCGAATCTTATATACCCTTTACCAACGTACGTACATATATATAGTATACAGACACATACATACATATTTGTTTTGTAAAAAAATTTATAAATTTCTTCATTTTGGAGATTTTTCCCATTTTGTCGATTTTTTTTTCATTTTGGCGATTTTTTTTTGTTTTTTTGGCGATTTTCTTTCATTTTGGCGATTTTTATTTAGGCGATTTTTTTTCTTTTTTTTTCATTTTGGCGATTTTTTTTTTTCATTTTGGCGATTTTTGTCTGTTTTTAGGTTTTTTTTCGTTTTGGAAATTTTTTTCATTTGGCGATTTTTTTCGTTTTTGCAATTTTTTTGTTGTTTTTGGCGATTTTGTCCTGTTTTGGGGTTTTTTTTTCCATTTTGGCGATTTTTTTCTGTTTTTTTGGGTTTTTTTCGTTTTGGCAATTTTTTCATTTTGGCGATTTTTTTTTCATTTTGACGATTTTTGTCTGTTTTTTAGGTTTTTTTTTCAGTTTTGTCGCTTTTTTCTCGTTTTGGCGATTTTTTCTGTTTTTGGAGGTTTCTTTCATTTTGGCGATATTTTTCTGTTTTTGGGCTTTTCTTTATTTTGGAGATTTTTCCCATTTTGACAATTTTTTTTCGTTTTGGCGATTTTTTTCATTTTGGCGATTTTTTTTCATTTTGGCGATTTTTTTTCATTTTGGCGATTTATGTCTGTTGTTTAGGTTTTTTTTTCGTTTTGGCGATTTTTTTTTCGTTTTGGCAATTTTTGTTTTGTTTTTGGCGATTTTTTCCTGTTTTTGGGTTTTTTTCATTTTGGCGATTTTTTCTGTTTTTTTTTGGGTTTTTTTCGTTTTGGCGATTTTTTTATTTTGGCGATTTTTTTTATTTTAGCGATTTTCTTTCCTTTTGGCGATTTTTTTTTCATTTTAGCAATTCTTCCGTTTTATGCGATTTATTTTAGCTTTAGAAATTTTTTTTTTAGTTTGGTGCTTTTTTTCGTTTTGGCGATTTTTTTTTTGTTTTTGGCGATTTTTTTCGGTTTGGCGATTTTATAATTTTTTGTTCTTTTAGTTTTACCGTTTTTGAAAATTTCAAGAGTTTTGCTCTTACGGTTTCCAAGATACAGCAAGTTGTCAAAATTGCATTAACTGATGGAACACCCTTTAATTTAAATTTTTGGAAATTTTAGTGTTAATTTTTGTAGTCTGTATAAAAATTCACTAAACTTACAAATTATACAATACAAATACAATTGTATGTATATTACATGGGATTTTAACATTTTTCGTTGCTCGTTTTGGAACACCCTTTAATTTCCAATTCTCATGTATTTGTTGTTGTAGCGGCCAAAGGTCTACACACTGTGTCCAAATTTCAGGTCTGTAGCTCTTACGGTTCTCGAGAAAATACTAATATAGTTTTAGACATAGTTAATTTTACATAACACAAAAAGTTAAAGTTTTCCAACCCTGGAAACGTCTTTTTAATTTTTTTCATATTTTTTTAATTTAAAATTCCAAGTTTAGTCGTACTGAAGTGTAAAATAAGTTCATTTATTAAAAAAAAATAAAAATTTGTTTTCGGTAGTTACTTTTATATGGCAAAATAAAGTTTAAGTTTTCCAGCTCTGCAATGGTCTGCTTGATTTTGCTGAATTTCAATACCAATCTATTTTGGAAAATTTCTGACACACCAGTCCAAGAACGAAGTCTCTAGCTTTTCTGGGAGCTTCGGAAAACCGATTTCACGTACAGACAGACGGACAGACGGACAGACGGACAGACGGACAGACGGACAGACGGACAGACGGACAGACGGACATCGCTTATTCGTCTTCCCTATGCATAAGGATCCAGAATATATATATTTTATGTGTCGCTTATTGATATTATAGAAATTACAAACGGAATGACAAACCTACATATACCCTTTTACCATTTTTGTTGGTAAAGGGTATAATAATTAATTTTCTTGGCCACTGTTATTCAAAATTTAAAATATTTGAGGGTCGTATGAACTAAATTATGTACATACATATGTATGTACATGCATTGTATGTACACTGAACAAAAAATTTACCTAAATACATAAAACGGGGTGTAGAATTGAAGATATGTAAATTATTATACAGCTAAAAAATTCGTTATTCAAGTCTACGGATTTTTTTTTTCGTTAAAGAAAATAATTTTGGGGAACAAATGCAGTTTAGCGAAGCAGCTCCAAACAAAATAAAAAGTAGCCTATGTGATAGAAAATTGAAAAATAAGAAGAAAATATTAAATAAAAAAGTTGGCGGCGGCGCCTATTTTCCGAGTTATGGGGCTCTGAACTTTTTCATAGGAAACTGCGAAAAATTTTTTTAAATAGGTTATATCATAGGAAATTTAAAATATAAGAAACAAAATTAAGTAGAAAAATTAGCTCCGACCCTTATTTCTCGAGTTATTGGCCTCTGAAGTTTTCACCATGGTGTTTCTTGTCTAATAATGTTTTGGTGGACTGCCGGCCTTCGGCCGGGCTTAAGGATTTTCTCCACCATGGTGTTTCCCGACACGGCGCAGCTTAATAAAGATTTGCTGCATTGCAAAGTTTTCTTGTCTAATAAAGTTTTCATGGATATTAATTAATCAATGTATTTCCCAAAACGACACTGCTTGTTAATGATTTTCTGCACAGCTCTAAATTGGTTCAAATATTGACCCATCACATTTAGAAATGCAGAGAAATCACAATCGTCTATGAAAAATTTGAAGGCCAATAACTCAAGAAATAAGGGTCGCAGTTAATTTTTTTTCTTATATTTTTAATTTCTTATCAGATAAGCTATTTAAATTATTTTTTTTTGAGATTTTTCGCAGTTTCCTATAAAAAAAGTTCAGATCCCCATAACTCGGAAAATAGGCGTCGCCGCCAACTTTTTTATTTAATATTTTCTTCTTATTTTTCAATTTTCTATTACACAGGCTACTTTTTATTTTGTTTGGAGCTGCTTCGCTAAACTGCATTTAAGCCAATTTTAGTAAATAGAAGAAATTTCTTCATTTTGACTCTTATTGTTTCGTTATTTAGTGAGTGATAAATATTACTAAATTTTAGTTGAATTGAGTAAAAATTCTTATTTTATTTACTTTGAAGAAAATTTGTTCAAATGAAGTGATGAATTTGGTCCGTATGAATAATTTTTTTTTATTCATAATGAAGAATTATTATTTACTTTAACTACCCTATTTTATTCAATTCTTGCACCATTTAAGACAATTTTACAAGAAAAGCCGAAATTTATTATACAAAATGCAAATATGTATTGACATTCATTAATAATAAATACGTACATACATATTTACTTTGTTAATATGCAAGTTCCAATTCCGAAATCGTGTGAGGCATAAAATAAACTAGGAATTTCGATATCACTTTTTAGCGATAGCGAAAAAGTTCACGCACAAAATGCAAACAATTTTTCCATATACGGTTTTTTCTTTTTAATTTTAAAAAGTCAAATTTTTCTCCAAATAAGTTATTTTTACAAGATTTTGTAAGTGGATTAAAAAAAGTTATTTCGAGTAAGATATCACTTTTAAAATTCAAAAAAGAAAATCGTGTATACAAGACTTCAATTCATTTGTTTCGTGAACTTTTTTCGCGATCGGGAAAAAGTGAAATCGGGGTTTTTAGTTTTTTTCATGCCATACTTGATTTTGTAAGAAAGATGTCGCCAAAAAAAGGTATGACCTTAGTGTACATATGCATGTGTATCTGTAAAAACCAAACAAAAGTTAGAAATTCTATTCAAAAATAATATACATAATTATACAAATACACATTGTATATCTATGTAAGCTATTTATGTCAATACATGGGACAGTTCGCGATCGGGAAAAAGTGAAATCGGGGTTTTTAGTTTTTTTCATGCCATACTTGATTTTGTAAGAAAGATGTCGCCAAAAAAAGGTATGACCTTAGTGTACATATGCATGTGTATCTGTAAAAACCAAACAAAAGTTAGAAATTCTATTCAAAAATAATATACATAATTATACAAATACACATTGTATATCTATGTAAGCTATTTATGTCAATACATGGGACAGTTCGAGGAGCCGGTAATTTTTTATTCTAGCCTGAAATTGGCAGCATTTAAAGGAATATGGTCTTTCGATAAACTTGTAAAATATTATTATGAGTGTTACTAAAAATTTGGCCAATATTTGGATCACTTATTTAACTTTAAACACATTTACTAATTTGTCTCTTTTATAATCCACTTTTTTTAAGTTTTCAAATTTATTTTACAAGAATATTTTTTTAACCATAACACTACTTATAAGGAACCACAATATGAAATAAAGTATTCATCAAGGCCGGGGCACAATGAATCCGTCATACGTTAAACTTCATATTTTTCAACTAACGTGAAAGCAATGACGGAGAAAGTTGGCACAACAATGAATACTTTGGTGACAGATATTAATCAGTTGTTTTTGTCGCATATTTTTTTAATAGAATTTTATTTATTAAAGATGGAGTTTGAGGAATCTTCAACGACATTGACATTGTTCAACTACAATTTTGTGAAAGTTTGTACGACATTTTAATTAATAACCTCAAGTTATTCTTTAATTTATTTTATTTCTTTTTGTATTCTGTTAATTTTTGCTGCCACAAAACACAAAAACAGAGGAAGCAAAAAAGACAATTGATAACTGTCTAACTACTCAACGTGCGTTTTAAGTTAAAAATTTACAAAATTTTGTACTTTGCGTTAGAGGTGGAAAACTATCGATAGTGTTACTATCGAAAGTTTTCGATAGTTTGAAAAACTTTATTGATATATCGTTTCAAGACTATCGAAAGCTAGAAAAACTATCGATATATCGACGATACTATCGTGATAGTATCGAAGTTGTATGGTTCTCGTATAATGTACATAATTATTTACACTAAAAATTCAAAACAAAATATTTTTAAACAAAACAAAACAAAATAAAATAGAAGTTTATTTGTCTGTTCAATAAATAACAAAACTAAAATAGTTTTATGATAAATAAGTGTGATCAGTGGAAGAAATTTTCCGTCATCCAGCTATTTTTGTTTATAAAAAGCAACATATTTTCTATTTTTTGCCTTTAGTGGTGTACCATTTAATATCGATAGTGACTAAAAAATATCAATTGTTTTCAAGTATTAATCGATTGCAGGAATAAAACATCGATAGTCACAAAATAAATTAACTATCGATACTATCGATAGTGCCATCGATAGTTTTCCACCCCTACTTTGCGTTGACGGAGACGTACTGAAAGTAACAGACCTCATAAAAACCATGTATTTCAACTTATCTGTCAGTTGAAAAAGGCAAAGTTTAACGTATGATGGACTAATTGTACCCCGACCTTCAGACAAGCTTAACTGTTCTTGTTTATGGTTTTCTTTTTGTACGAAATGAAGAAATTTCTTTATTTCTACGTGTATCTATTGTTAAACTTAACCGAAATTTCTTTAATTCTACAGCCCATTTTTAAATTCTACGTACTTTTAGTTCTTTAAAAAAAAATTTATTCAACTCAACATATTAAATTAATTTAATTTTACGAAATCTGTTCAAATCTACAACGATATAGTTCAATAAGTCTTCTTCTTGCTTTAACGAAATTTTAACAAATTAATATTCAAAACAACACTTTTCTGCGAGTTAAATTAAAAAAATTTATTAAAATAAAAGATACATTGTTCTAATTTACTTCCTTTAAGGATGTTAATTTAAATAGTTTAGTTGTAGTTTTGATTACCATGCGATTCTACTATTTTACCACTATTTTAACTAAAGTTTAGTTTATTTAACAAAGTTTTAGATATTATTTTAAATAATTTTTATTGAAGTCAACAGATTATATTTTACTACATTTTTAACAAAAAGTTGAATAAAGAGCCTGTATATTTAACGTTTTTTTTCGTTAAAAAATTAAAAAATTCATGGAAAATTTATATGAAAATCACTCAAGAAAATTAATCCTTTTCATATGAATTTTGTTGTGGAAACACTGGATTAAATTCATTGAAATCATGCATTTTAGTTACGAAATTCCAAATTCATTAGATATGCAGTGCATATACTTCAACATAAATATAAATAAATATAATAAGTGTTTTTATGGGAATTGTTAAAATTTAAGTTTAAAATTTTTAAACGCACTAATAATCCCAAATTATTATTTTACTTATTAAGTAAAATATTTTTTATTAAAAATACATTGAAATTGATTATTGATGGGTTTAGCTGGATCCTATGCGCATTTCACTGTTGCTAATGCAGATCATCAGGGAACCTTTACCCAAATTTCTTAGAACAACTAGAGTTATTATATTATTCATTTAAACAAATGAGAAGCCTTAACAACAAATAACAAAGTTGAAACAAGAACTCAATAATCAACATGTTTTTTTATTTTCTTACTTTACCATTGCAACATTGGCTGCCTTTTTTTCAGCTTCAAATTGTAGTTGTAAGAGTATGTAAAAGAAAATAAATGTAAATAACAACAGCAACAGCTATTAAGGAATAGAGTGTTGCCACACAAGTATTTTTGACCGGGTGCAGTCAAGTTCTGGCGCAGAGTAATATATGCTTGATATTAACATGAACACAGGATTTCGTTTTCCTATACAACAAAAACAAATCACAGTAATGACTTATGTTCTTTAAAATATTTTGTTCTTTTTATGCGTGAACCGATTTTGATGATTCTTACACCAATCGATTAGTCTTAATACTGGGAGTGTCACTTAAAAGGTGACATTAGTCAAAACTCAATACGGCGGCCAACAGACGCCATTTTGTAAATACGAAAAAAATAAAATAAAAAGTGATAAAGCGAACTATAGCAAAATGGCTATCATACGACAGGTGTTTTAAAATCATTTTGAGGCTTATCTTATGATTTTTCATTTCGAATGACCATTTAGTATATTTAACGGTTCAAAGTTAGTCGCAGTCGGGTTTCTTGCTTTTTTTACCTACTACTTGTTACAATTATTTCTTTCTTCCTACACGAGTGCTCTTTTGGTTTGAGAGGAAAAGTTCAAGTACTCAGCGGGAAAAGTGGTCATACTTTCCAGAGCAAGGCAATGCATTCCTTTAGAAGCGAGGGTGTAATTTGATCAGACACAATAATTGGACATTGACTACCACGTGCATTACTGCAGAAAAAGGAATGTATTTTTATTTTCTTGTGACAAACTACAAACTTTGTTATTTTTCTTTGAATACTAGTGTTGTTAATTCGTCGTCTTTTATATTTGTTCGAATGAAATTTAGTTTTTTTTTTGTTGGAACAGACGAATAATTTTGAACTTTTGTTCGAATATTCGAACGAACAAAGAAAAAAAAATGTATTCGAATAATTTTAAAAAGTTTGCGAAACCGACACGCATGTGTATTAGTTTAATTTTTTTTATTAACAGACGCAAAATAATTCATTACACAAGAAAAACAAATCATTTTAATAGCAAAAAATATTAATAAATAAAAATATTAATAACAAAATTCATTAATTAATATTATTGAAGTAACAGAATCGCAAAAAAGAAAAGAGTAAATTAATATATAGACAATTTATGATAACTTCCATTCGGCTAGACCGATTTTCTTCATGTATAGACTAGAGGATATACATACGATCAAGTCACCTTTCAAACCAAAAAAAAAACAAATTAAAATCGGTCAAGCCGTTGGGAGCTACGGCGTCAAAGACACACAGATTCAACAGAAATATCTAAAAAAGATGTGATATCTTCTAAACGGCTGGACCAATTTGCTTCAAGCAAAAACAAAACGCTAAGAACACTCTTGGTCAAGTCACCTTTCAAACAGAAAAACTAAATCAAAATCGGCCTAGACGTCGACTCATACATACAAACAGATACAGACACACACTACAAACACACGAGTATAACACTCCTTTTTTTAGTCGGGGGTTAAAAACCGAAACGAAATTAGTTAAAAAGTATACGTATTTATACACATTGACAAAAAAATTTTAATATATGTCATTGATTTCTTTTAAAAATCTTTTAAATCCGCAGATAATCCCACTTTTTCGCTTGTAGACGATTCTTTTTACTTTTGATAAAAGAACAAATAGAAAAGTTTTTTTCGCTAATTGTTATTGTTGGTGATATAGTTAAAATTGTATTAAAAATCATATATAGTTTGTGTAATCCTTTCTTTGATGTTTCCAAATAATTTAAACCAATTTCCTACTCTATTCATACAGTTTTTTGGATCAGTTAATATATAATTATCAGTTACTTCAGATATTTCATCTAATACTTCATCGCACTTGAGATTATTTGCGATATTTTGATTACAAAATAATCATGAAAACAAAGTTATTGCGTACTCCAATTTGTTGCTTTTTCTGTTGTATTTTAAAAAGTTAGTATTGTATAGGAAAAGCTGAGGAATAATATTGAGGCTCAACAATTCGATTCTTAAAGGTTTTGATTAGAACAAAGCAGTTAATTTTTCTAAACTTTTCATCAGGAATTGTAATACACCTTCTAATTCCAAGAAGCCTTATCTTTTTCCAGCAAGAAAACAAAAGAAGCGTTTAGCGAACATACACAAACAACCTTACGCAAGTATTTATAACTTGCGAGTAATTTGATTACTTAACATCCTATTGCTAACACATTAAAAGGTTATGTAATGTCAAATACTTTTTATACAAAGTAATTAAGGAAATTGTTCGAATATTCGAGTATTCGACAAAAATTATTCGAATAATTTTTTATTCTAAATTGAAAATTTTTGTTCGTTCGAACAAAAATGATAAAAAGTTATTCGAATATTCGAAAAATTTTTGTTCGAATGACAACACTATTGAATACGCAGTTTGTGTTTGAACGCGTGCCAGTGAAGTTCAATTGAATTAAAAATTATATACCTACATAATGTTTGCAAAAATTTTATTTAAAAATTATGCATTGGTGAAGATTGATAGAAAAATGAAATAAAACACAAATATTAATTCTATTAATTAATAACATAATGCAATGAATTATACATTCCTTAAAAAAAAATCAATTATAGAATTTATTCCTCGAGCGCATTAAAATAACTCATTAGTAGGGCAAGGAATCTCATGCACTAAAAAATCGAAAATATGCGCATAAAACATGCACTTAAAATTTGAAAATATGCACTAAAAACACAGAAAATATGCAATTAAAAATATTTTTTTAATATTTTATTTAAAAACAATTTAACAAAAAAAAAGGCAGAAAACAATTCATTTAATATACATATTTATCTACATATAAAATTAGTATAAAGAAAAACCAAACAATAAATTCAACAACAAAAAATTAAGTTAAATAAACGGCCTGGCCCACGATGTCACCAGATATCGTTCGATCGACAACTTGTATTGCAAACAACAATAACTTTAGAAAATTTATTTTTGTTTGCAATACAAGTTGTCGATCGCACGATTTCTCGTGACATCGTGGGCCAGGGGGCAGAGAAGCAAGCCGACCAAAAAATTCCGGCGGCGACTGAAAGACAAATATTTTCGGCGGCGGCGGCTGAGCGGCTTAAAGCCGATTAGTTTAAGCATTGAAACAATTCTTTTAACCCAGTCCGTTTCCGAAAAAGTAGTAGAATTATTGAATCACCACGTTGTAGCATTATTTATTTTGTAATAATTTGAATATTGCAGCAATTGATGTCCTAAATGCCAAGAAAAGTAACTTCGTAAATTATTTGTTTTACCATAGAAACATATTCTAGACTATATATATATATTTCATTTAAGCTTTCCGTTTGAATTAAAAATTAGTTACTTTATTGCAACACTGCTACGGATGAACGAAACAAAAGCTTTGATCAAATAGTTATCAAAAAGTCGCCAGGCTGCTGCGACAAAAAATCTATGTAAACGTGCATGGATTTAAAGGTGCAATAAGATGTGACATAACCATAGCCATAGAAAACAGCCGTACGAACCAAACTAATGGGCAACACTGTATTTGATTATAGGTGACTCGCCATAACTCCCACAATAGAAACCAATTGAATTTTAGTTTGGTTATGGCTATGGCTATGGCTATGGCATTATGGCTATGTCACGTCTAATTTAAGCTTAAAAATGGACTCCATAAGAGAACGTACGTGTTTTCGCAGGTACATTCATATAAACATTCTCTTTCTATGTGAAAGCAAAAACAACTTTCTTTCAGGGACGCTCGCTATCATATTCAATATATAAATAAAAACTATACACAACTTAAGTAGACACAATCTGCCTTATCGTGGTTGCCGTATTTCAAATACGACTACGACTGTTTGGTAATAGATTAAAAAAAACTGTTGAAGTCTTCTTTAATCTATTACCAAACAGTCGTAGTCGTACTTGAAATACGCCAACCACGATAAGGCCGAATATTAAAAATAATTCAGAAAGTATAAAAAATAAAAAGAAGACAAAATATCGGCCGAGTTTAAGCCGCCGATAAGCTGAGTGGTTCGGCGGCGGCTCAGCTTGTTGGAAGAAATCGGCTGAGCGGCTAGCCGCCAGCTACGCCGTTACGGCTTGCTACTCTGCCAGGGGGTCGATTCTGAATTTATGATAAAAATGAAGTGATAAAAAATTTATCATATTCACTTCACTTGACAGGTAGTTCTCATTAAAACTAAAATCAGAATCGCATTTTCAATGAAGTGATATTTTATTTTTCATTTTCACGATTTCACAGAAACAGAATCGACCCCCAGGCCGTTAATTTCCATAATTTTGCAGAAAAAATCTCAAAACCAACTCACTTTCCATTTAAAATGTATTATGTTGTGTAAAGTTACAAATTTTCAGCGAATTCCCGAACAAAACAATAAAAATGTTGTGTAAATATAAAAATTTAGAGTTCAACAGGGTGATTGAGGTAAATATTTTGTAACAAATTATGTGTCAACTTTTACCAGAAGATGTCGCACTAAGTATCAGGAGCGTTTTACTTTTTCAAATGGATGCTAACCAAAATAGCAAAAATATGCACAAAAAACATGCATTTATTGAAAAATATGCGCAAAAATATGCAAAAACGAGTATTTTTAGCAAAATATGCAAAATATGCAAAAACGTTTGCCATTTCAAAGGAAATTTCACGATTCGCAAAGATAACTTAACCGTTTCCGTTTTATGATGCCCAGTGAAAACATGCATTTGCATGAGATTCCTAGCCCTACTCATTACTATCCTAGGACATGTTGTGTGTTAACAGTAATGGATTCCGGAATGAAAAGTTTTATTACAGCTCTCGTTGGGTAATGTTTTGACTGTCGTCTTCAAGCCAAAAATGATATGATTAGCTTTGAATTGCTTTTTTTTTTTTTGTTTGTACTTCAGGAATACTTTGCCCATGTTTTATTGTTATAATAACTATACTGTGAATTGAAACATAAGTTATTTAATGCAGATGTCTAGTATGTATCCCTTTGAATTTAACAGCACATTTGGAATGTGACATACACATGGTACTCTCTTACTCATACAAGTCATGGCCATAATCGCACTTGCATACATTGATGCAGACATATTTTGATCGCATATGAAAATGTATATAAAAATAAAATGTACACATACATACATACATACATATGTACATAAATACACATGCTCATAAACATGAAAAATTAAGAATGAATTTTTACAGATTGACCTTGCTCATCATCCCATGTACTCGACGAGTCCAATGTTTGCCACAAATACCATTACTGGTGTCACAATGTCACATCCATCACAATTGGCCACCTTTACAACACCACCACTCCCATCCATGTATGCCCATAAACTTATTTCAGCTTCACAGTCGCAGAATTTACCAACAGCCATAGTATCAGTATCATCAGCAAATATCAATAGTAGTAACATTGGTAACGCCTGCGGTGGCATCGGAGGTAGTAATATTTTGCAAACGTCAGGAGTTCTACCCATACACTTACCAGTTTCTCATCACAGTGCCCAACAACAATCCATCGTTTGTACGTCCCAGAAGAGACCACATTCACCTTCGACTGCGCCAACAATTTCAGCAGCATCAGCGTCAACTACGCTGCCAACTTCATCTTTAGTATCAAGTTGTTCAACGGGTGGATTGGGTGGCGGCATCCTAAATTTACGGGGAAATGACAGTAAAATGCCAATAAGCAATATGAGTGGTTCAGGTGTCTATCTTAACGAAGCGGTAATTATAAATTTCATTCTTATTATACAAAGTAAATTTTATGTACATTCATACATATTTTATATTTTGATTGTTTACATCCATATCGATCCTTTGCTTCAATAGAGTCATAACTCAAAAAAACTTGTTTGGCAGTAAATGAGTTTGAACTTTTGAATTTACCAGCAACTTAATGGAAGAAGAAAACTTTATTCTTCTCTCATGTGTACATACAATATATTCGCATGAAATTTTAAAACAATATTTTTTTATTATTTGTCTATGGAATTGAATTCCTTACCCTACATGGAACTTGACATTTGTCATGATAAAAATATATCAGGTGTAGACGTAGGGTTACAGATAATTAATGATATTATTATAGTATGGAAACGAAAAACATTTTATAGTTTATTTTGCTAATAACTTAGAAATTAATTAAAAAAAAAAAAAAAATTAAATACAACAATTTATTTCAATTACTTCAGAGACGTGGAATTGTGGAATACTACTTGAAGCAAATGACCTCCACGTTAATTTAACATGAACAAAAAATTTAAATTGATTAAGAAAATTTTCACGAAAATTAAGCAGAACGTATATATGTATGTATTTCTGAAGTTATATATATGTAACAGCGCATAGAGAAAGGGCCCTAAGGGTAAAAAAAAACAATTTTCACTTTTTTTTTATGTGGACAACATCTGAGCATCGAATGAGACCAATCCCATGCCCTCCCAGAGATATGCGCGTTTTATGAAATTGAAGTCGACGATTCTAAGGTTATGTGAAAAAATTTTCGTACTAAAAGTGTGATATTCACGATTTAAAAGCATTATAAATGAGTATTTATTATAATTCACAATTAATAATTTCAGAAAATAAACCTGGATTCGAAAAAACGCGAGCAAAATTGATATCAAACTCATGGAAACAGCACGCTAGGTAGAAAACACTAAAAACCAACTACACAAAACAAGAGGTAGGGACGACCTGCGCGCAATTTCAAGATTGACCAACACGTTCCTGATGTCATGAGATGTGTCGCTTTCAAATGAGACCAATACCAACACGCTCAGTGATGGTACACCAAAGATACACGTATTTAAATCTTTAAAATGGCTCTCCTGAACAAAACCGGTTTTTACCCTTCGGTCCCTTTCTATTTTTCGCGTCACATATGTTCAATGTTTAATGTCAGCCGTAGACTGAACGAACCCTAAATAAGAAAAACTGGATCACTTCTTTCACACTTTCTTATAATCATTCGTAAGAAGTTAAGCGTAAAGCAGAATGGATTATACAATTTAAAGTTAGACATCTGTACTCTTTTTGAGCCTGCATAAAACTAATCCTTTTTTTAACACTCTTTTTAACTTGATATCTTTTTTTCCAGCCTTTAAGCTCTAGCATTTTAAAATCCGTTCCCGAGGAAATAAGTCATCATCAAATCAATGGTGAGAGTGTATTAATGACCCAGGAGCAAAAGAACGGAACACGTTTCTGACGATAAACATTATTCCTAAATCAATGCTCGAAAAATATGAACTAAATTTTGAAAACTCAACAATAAAAAGTAGACAATGAACCTCATACAAGTAAAACATTCATAGATAACATTTTAAATCAATTCAATGCAAACCTCATCTTTACATACAAACTTATTAAACACTATAATAATAATAATAATAATAATAATAATAATAATAATAATAATAATAATAATAATAATAATAATAATAATAATAATAATAAAAAAAAATAATAATAATAATAATAATAACAATAATAATAGTAAAAATAATAATAACAACAATACTGATGATAATAATATAGAAATATGATGAATAGAAAACAAGAGACCTTCAACAACAACAACAACATATAGCAAAATAAAAATCACAGTGACATTAAAAAATAATAATAAAAAGAAAAACACAATTAACTGCCTTTTGAAAAAAAAGCATTTAGATAAATGAAGTCTTAAATAAATAATTTTCTAGCTAACACTCTTCATAAACAATAAATATGTGGAAAGTGACGCCAAAACTTTGGCTTAGATATTTCTTCAACAATGAAGTTAAATAAATATCTATTTTAGCATTTCCATTTCCGCAAAATTCGAAAAGACATTTGACTCTGATTTATAAAGAGAATGTTATTTCCAACAAAGAAAAATTAACAGCATCAAAAGAAAATTAAAAATAAAATGTCAGAGTTACATACATACACAGATACATACATACATACATACATACATATGCATTTGTAAAGCTGTTTGAAAGCTAAGAAAAAAAAATAATATATATGATTAAAAAAAATATTAATCTCAAACTCTAACAATTCATTCTAAAATCAAAGGAAAAATAAATAGAATAAAATATAATAAATAAAATTGAATTAAAAAGTTGTTAATTAGTTTAAGCTACGAGTAAAACAAATATTTTTTTATTAGATTTAGTTAATTATCAATATACATACACAAAATTTTGTTCTTTTTTATCGGCATAAACACAGACTATTGTACTAAATTTTGCTTTACAAATCATTGTATTGAGATTGCAATGAAAGGAGAAAAAAAATATCGTTATCCTTAAATCTGACCCTTGAAACTATTTATACTAACTTAAATGTACAGCCATACAATATTTCTATTGTAATTAAATATTTCAATAAAAAAAACTTTACTTTTCTATGTCTAGGTTTAAAAAAGTTAAAATAATAATTGTAATTTTTCATAGAACAAAAATTATATTTGGAGAATATTTGACAAACAAACATACAATCTAATCTAATTTTATACGTATTATTATAAAAATAATAATTTAGACAAAAGAAAAGGAATAAATTCAAATTATTTGTAAATAATTATTAAATAAAAAGATATTTATTAAAATGAATCAAAATAAGAAACAATTAATTAGCAACTAAATTATAAAGCGGAATAAATAAAAAATAGTTAATATAATTAAATTTAATAAATTGTATTATACTTTGAAGAAAAGGACAAAAATAAAAAATATATCTTAAAACGTACATACATAACTAGCCTTTCATTCATCAAAGCAAAAACTATTTAAGTAAGTAAAAACTAGCATTTCTTGTGTGACATGTGCCAAATAAAGCGTAACCACTAGGGTTTTTCCCGGGAGTTTTTCTGCGGGATCCCGCAATGCCACCCGTAATTCGGGCATACTGCTCCTCCTCCGGAATGCCCTTTGTAAGCCTACTCTAAGGTCTTTACTTTTGGGGTATAATTTCATTTAGTCTATTCGGGCGCATTTTCATAATGAAATATTTTTCATATTTTTGGCGTCATATTTCATTTGAGCTTGGGGCAAGTTTTCATTTCTTTGGGGTGTTATTTCATAAAAAAAAATTGGGGTTTAATTTCATAATGCAAAATAACCCTAAGTTTAGGGTCATTTTTCATTTTACACTTTAGGGGCTTGTTTCCTGGGGTATTATTTCGCACCGCCAAAAAATGTACAGAGAAAAAAAACAACGTTTTTTGGGGGTGTTATTTTATTTTCTTTTATACTTTAAAAATTTAAAATCAGTATTACCATCAAAGTACTGATTTTAAACTCTGAAAGTATACTATAACTATGAATATGCTCCATTAGTTTTAAAGCTACATTCGGTTATAGAATAACTAATAAATTGCTAAAAATTATTATTAGATCAAAAAATTATTTATACTAGTGTTCGCCCAGTGGTTGAAAATCAACCATTAACGCACAGAGGTGGAGAATAGAATGAAAATATTTAAAGTTTGATGAATTTAAAACACAATTTAAAAACTATATTCAAATATACATATGTACAGACTCCAAGGTAAACCACTCTCTTAAACCACTTTCTTAACTACTAAATACGAATTTAAAATTTCATTTATCGGCATAAATAAGAATAGATTTTAAGCAAACTATTTAAAAAAAATGTCCACTTTTTGAACTAAATGTAATTAGATATTTGCTCCTAGTGTTTTCACTTGATATTCATTATTATTGCCCAAAACAAAAATATTCGTTTATTTTTTCATTGAACGCTTTTTCTCTAAAGTTTTAGACTCCCCATTAAAACGTTTGTTACAAAAAAAGTTTCTATTCCCTATTCTTTGAGAAAGACCCCATATGTATGTACGAATATGCTAGCCTAATAATATAAACATTCCATCATATTCCAACATTCCAGTATGTTCAGTAATTTAAAGCACAGAAAAATAATGAAAACAATGAACAAACACAAAACGCACACAAAATAAACCAAAAATAAAAAACTTACTTTGTGCTGTAGGTGAATTTAACTTTAATCAAAGTTATTAATAATTAAAAAAATATATTATTTTTAAGCATCTAAAGAAAAATAATACAGTACCACTCGTTATTTAAATATCCAAATTTTATTAGTTTCAGCAATAATCGTTTAAGTACATAGAAAGATGGAAATAAGAATAGAATGGCCTGTCACACATGAGAACAATTGTGCTGGCATAACATGCCAGTTTGTAGGTGAGAGAGGCAAAGAGAGGGGTTTGGCATAATTTTTCAAGCAGCTACAACCCCGCATCATCAGCACAAAACCAATACACACATAACTTAAAAAACAGCAAATATCAAATGCATACAAAAAACACTAACACACACAAAGCTACGTATGCGTATACATTTTTATGTCGGATGAATTAGTCTCGCGTGTTCTTAAAAAAACAAAAATTGTGCGGCATAAAAATTAGTCTCGTGTGTGACAGGCCAATGAACAAATAAAATACGTTTTTCCTTCTGAGTGTTTATGGAGTTGCCAAGCCAAATTGTTGTAATTTTTTTTTTAGCAAATTAAGAGAGAAAGAGAAATCAAGGCTTTATGATTGGCCACTGTTGCCAATTCAGCTATTTTCTCGTCAAATCTAGCGATTTTTAAGTAGATTTTGCGGGAAAAATATGATTTAGCTATTAGCGGGAAATCTAGCGATTTTTTGTGCATCATAATTCGCTTTAAAATGTGAGCTTGATTAGAAAAGTGAACGTATATAAAGCAAGCTATGTGAAAAAGCTGATTGATTAGAGCCACAACAATCCAAAAAAGGGATTTTGTGAGCAAAAATGTAGTACTCCAAACAGTGAACTCGTCATACAAAAATCAGCAGGCTTGTGAGAGCTACTTTTACTCTATAATAGAAGAAGCCTGTTTTATTTGAAGCAATTTTTTACTATGGTAGTACCGAATTCAGTACTTAGCAAATTTGGTACCAATTATACCTACGAAAATATTAATGTTGAAGAATCGCTAAAAAATTTTAGTTAAAAATAATATCGCGTATAATTTTGTATGTATATCAGAGCTGGCCACCGAGAGAAATGTATTCGCGTATGTGTATTAATTTGTATAAGAAGTCGATTGTTGTTCGGCACCCTGGTGCTAATTTGGGCAGGCTGGATGTATGTATGTATATATTTTTAATAAAAGAAGCCTTTTATACTGCTCTTATTTGATATTTTATAAAATTTCTAGGGACATTTTGGAAATATGAAAGAAGTTAACAAGTTACAGTAAAATTTCTGAAACATCCTAACAATAAATTTGTTTTTTAGCTATTTATCGCTAAGTTTTCAAATATTTTTGAAGTTTAGCTATTTTCTAGCTATTTGCATGTCTACTTTAGCGATATTTGTTGGAAAAAAGTTGGCAACAGTGTGATTGGCTAATATTCTTAACTGTTTTTAACTATCTTACATAGCGTCTATACCTGATATAATATCAAATATATTTCTATCAGCAAACGTCAAATTTCATAGCAGAGAGAATCATATTACGTGTGGACTGCAATATTAATATTATATTACTATTATATCAGATATTATAATATTGTTTTCATAATATATATTTAGAAAACAATATTATGATATCAAGTGTCAAAAAACGCACACATACATACATACGTGAAGAGAGTTTTGTGTATTAAAGTGAAAATTAATATTTTTTGATACAAATAATGCTGAAATGTTTTAATTATACACGATTTATTAAGGAAATGCCAAAATTTTTATGACACACACATTACTATTACAATAAACGGAGATGTTTACTGCACGGCTGCATGATAATTATGAAATATTATGATATTTTCAATAGTACGTTTTCCCCTACATAGATATTAATATTAATATAAATATATTTTTCTCCTTATTCTGCCGACGTTCTCTCTCATATTCTATCAGAGTTAATATCAGGTATAGACGCTATGTTAGACACAAAAATGTAGAAGAAAAAATACATTCTGCACTGCTCCTATTGTCAATCTATCTAACAAAAAAAAAATCAAGCGAATACGTTGAGTTTAAGTCAGTTAAAATGGTTCTTAACTTTTTTCACTTGCCTATTTATATATAGATTAAAAAAATCAACAAAGCAAGTGCCATTATGTACCGTAAACAAAGAGTAGGTCCGCCTCTTGATGATGATGTAATATTATTCCTTCCCCACTATTAAATCCTAACGCGATTTTTAATGTGAAATTGTATGGGGGAATTGGCTAATACCTAGTTCAATTTCGTCACTTATGGTAACTTCAAATCAGTTTTTCGCTGTAATAGATTAATTACGGTATAATAACGGACACTAGTGCTGGGATACTATCGATATTTTCTACTATCGATATCTATCGGTAGTACAAATTGCACTATCGATACTATCGATATTACTATCGACGAAATGTTTGTACTTGAGAGAGAAAAATATAACTAATTTTTCATCAGGTCACAGTTAGTTTTTTATCACTTTATTGAAAGTTTATAGTCTTTTTGTTTTAATATGTATGAATGTATCTACGAACGTTATATTAAGTGACAGCTTTTGAAAAATTGTGCTGATGTCAGTTAAAAATTTTTTTTAACAGCTCACGTTTATAAAACTGCATTTTAAATAATATCGATATCGATATTTTTTCCTATCGATATTTTCGATATTTTAAAACTATCGATATTATCGATAGTACTATGATGTTAGTATACGAGTACTTTATATTCATCAAACTATAACATACATAAGTATGTATGTATATATAAATAAAGGTAATAATAAAACTTAAAATAAATGTCAAATTCATGTTCGTTGACAAGAACTCGTAATAATTTTTTCTGCTTAATTTTAATAAATTTATAAATAACGTGCTGCTTAATAAAGTCCACGGAGTTTTTATTATTTATTGTCAGTTACAGCGATGTTAAAAAATTAGAGAAGAATTTTACCATCAACTCAAACAAAACTTAATGTACAGGCAATCATTTAGAAATAGAGCTTCATAGAAGTTTGTCTTGTTGTCAATTTATATTTCCTTTAGTACTTGTTACAATCTACATATGTATAGGAATAAGGGCAAAAATTGGTGCTTGGATTCAAATGCATGTATGTGCATACATACTTATGTACGGAAAGAAAAATAGTCATGAATTTAAACAATATATCTATGTATGTATATACATATGTATCTAGTTATAAATAAATAAATATAAATTGCATAAAGTACTCTGCTCATAATGCAATAGCCAAATATTATAAAACAAATTCGATTATTCCTGTCGACACAAACGCTTTCTCAAATCTGTGTTCTTGTTCGGAAACACATCCATATGCATTAGTCCGCAATAGCTAAAGCAAAAAAGAAGTTGAATAAATTTAAAATATCTTATCCTGACACAATTTGAACATGTAACACATGATGCTTCCACTACTTGTACTTTTTTATTGGCATTTCTGATACTGGCTTTTCCAATAATATTGCTGCTTTACTAAACTAATGTCATAACTCAAAAATTGGGATTTGGCATTTTTTAGTTAATGATGTAGAATTACTCCTCACATTGTTATTCATATTGCATAAAATTTGTATACAAATATCTTGAGAGAAAAATTAAATTTTCTTTTTACATTAAGTTATGTGTAAATTGAGAACATTAAACTCATTTTCTAGCAAAACCTTTTTTTAGTTATGACGTTCTTTTAGTAAATGAACGATATGCATTTCGATAAATTCCAATGTATTTCTACATATCGTGCCATAACCGCCAAAATAGCTTAAGCGACATAATTTTCGAACTTCATTTTTTGACCAAAATTGATTATTTGCGATCGCATATAGTCGATTTTCGTCAAAAAAAAACGAAGTCCAAAAAATGTGTCGCTTAAGCTATTTTAGCGGTTATGGATCGATATCACGATTTTCTAAAAATATATGTACATATGTATGTGTATACGAAATGTAAATTTAAATATATTTATATTAATATTTATATTTATATTTATAATTTGATCAGGCTAAAGTTCGTATCGCTTTGTAAGCAAAATTACATGAGATAATTATTAATGAACAAATAACACCAAAGTTAATTGTAAATATTCTGACAAACACGTAGTAGATCGGAACAAGTAGCTGTTTTCGAAAGCCACTACACCTTGATCATCAGCGTTATTTGTGTTTGGTCCACTGTGTGTAGTGTCAGTTGATGTAGATTTCTACTTATATACTTATAATAATTAATAATTAATAACTATCACATGTAATTTGGCTTACAAAGCGATACGATCAAATTATAGATATAGAGACAAATGAATTTCGAACACTAATAATTAAAACATTTACGTTTATTTTCTTCAGTAAAATATTGTACTCGCGTAAAGATGAAAAGAGAATTTTTCCTATCTAACATTATATATTGCTTTGTTTTATGACGACGCGATCAAAAATGGTCTGTTTTTTTTTCTCGTATTTTCATTATTTTCATTAAAGAAAACATGAAATAAAAGTTGTATTACTCAAAATCAGGTATAATATATACATACATGCAAAAATTTCTTAAACATATACATACCTACATGTAAATTTTTAATTTGTTGTCCTTACAGAATATACGAGTATAACATAATGAAAGAAGCAGTCATCCAGGCACATTTACTGCCAAGTTATAGAAGACAAGTAAAAATTCTAGTCTATCTATTTACATACATTAAAAAAAAACAAAGTACTCAAATTTGTTTTTGTTTTCAATACTCGTATAAATAAACAGACGAGAATTTTTACATGTCTTCTATAAACTGGCAGTTAAACTTGGTATAGCTCACGAATGGTTATTAGAGACTTGCGTAAATAGTCTTGAAATGTAAATACGTCTTGTTTTTTAAATGTATTCTCGTGGCTGTAGAATGCTAAACCAATAATAAATGCTGTCGTATTATAAGCAAAGCACGATAGATGCATTGGTGTATGTGTATATGAGTGCTAACAAGCAATGTCGTGAAGACTGGTTATGAACAAACAATCAACAAAGTAGTGTTGATCAGCGTTGCCACAACCAAAATATTTTTGTAACCAAAATATGAAAAAAAGTAACCAAAGGAGAAAAAAGTAACCAAATTTTTTTATTTATTTAATATATGAGTACTTACTTATTTGTGCCTTAGTTGAGAAAGATATCTGTGACAGTATGTAATAATCGCTTAAGTCCTCTTAATCAAAAGACAGTTTGTGGGACGTTTTCACGCAAAACTATTAAAAGGTTCCAACGCAAGATTAAACTCTTGTGTGATCCTTTCTTTGCACATGTAGGTATTGTAACCACTCCAACTTTTTTCAAACAAAATTCCACGCTTAATTAACTTTCGCTCAATTACCCAGAAATAGTTTATCCTAAAATGAAATTTCCCCTAAAATCTCCTCGTTTATTTACCCAAAACTTCCTAAGTACATATTTATGCAATTCTGTAATAGAATATATGCACCTTATGTATTTGTTTTATGTAATATGAACTGTTTTTGTTATTTAATAAAATATTTATTCCAAGTAATAATGTATTAAGTACCACAGTGAGATCGGATAAATGCATTTCTAAAGGTATTTAAGCGTATTATCATAATTGCCTATGTATATGAGATAATTAACGTCGCGACGTAGTATGTGTTGTCTAAAAATCAATAAAAATTGCTAAATATCTGATAACTAACACCAGAAAATACATTCTTCTTAAGGTACGTTTTCTTAAGCTACGAAATTCCGAAAATTCGCAAAAATCGCAATATTGGAAAGAAACACTAAAATTTATTAAAACTCTGTAAAACTGTAAGGCAAGCAAACATTCCGGTAAAGTCGCGAAAATTATGAAAATTTACAAGAACTTATTAACTGCGGGATAATAACGAAGTTTAATATTGTTTAAAAATCGGCGAAACTCTCAGGAAGCTGAAAACATGCAAAAGTTACTAATGTCGCAAACTTTGCAAAAATTCGCGAGGAGTTGCAAAATCAGAAGCAAGCCCTACAATTTATTAGAAATCGCCAATGCGATTGACAGCTAGCAGCGCTACTCGTTACGTTGTACTACAGCTACAATTCTGTTCCATCCTTTAAGCTTATTAATAAATTTATTATTAATAAACGAAAAATAACGTAAATACTGACGCGATAAATATTGAACATGTAGCATACGCTCGTGATCCATCAATCCATTAGAATGGATCACGATCCAAATATCACAATATATATTGAACGTGTAGCAGTGCCCATATAATAAAATGTTTTACAGCCTATTCAGGCTAACGCCAAACCAAGGTGTATAATTACACCATGACTATGAAATTAATATTTAAGACAATTTTTCCAAGAAAAATGTGTACAATTGTAACAAAGATTTTATTCAACAGAAAAAAGTACTTCAATGCCTGCCGCAATGAATAGATGTTTGCGAAATCAACTCAAATGTCATTCAATATGATCACTTTTGATTTCGTTCGTAATTTTAGCTTGAAATTACTTAATTTCTGTACAAAGCCTCTAATTTTGGAAAAGTACAAATAAAATAAAAACAAGTTAATAATAATGTATGTGTTCTTGATTTAAGGCGATTCTTAGGACCCTAAATAAAATTTCGGATGCATCCCATGTTTTGATTTACGCCAAAACCTAACTACCTGTTAGCAAAAAAGATTTGATACCAATACTGAAATTTATTTTACGAGAATTTCGTTTACACGATCATACATTGTTCGGTCAAACGAGATCACGTAAATCGATTGTTACATACTTATATACACGGCTCGCTTATCACGGGAGTTAAGATCCTCTAAAATACCACGTTAAAAGAAATCAATGAGAGAAAGGCACTAACAATTTTAAAATTAATAGTTATGTGTACATTTATATATGTACATATGTATGTATATATGAAACTGAATTACATGATTACATCAGAAAAAAATTTAAATCATACATTATTACATTAATACATTAATTTATGACATTGTAACCAACTGTTATGTCTATTATAATACAATTTTTATCAATGTGCTTACCCGGTATTTAATTGCTTTAATTAATTACTTTAGGAGTTTGTGCGTATGTGAAACGTTTAATTGCCCAATAAAATTCTCATAAATAATACGACCCACTTTCACCCACACCCATTAATTCATTTGTCAACAATCAATTTTGTTTTCAAAATTAAATTAATGAAATCAAAAACATATTCACTTCTGTGTGGTTTTCAATACTTTTTCCAGATTTCCCAATTCTGTAAAATATCACAATAAGAACAACAACAACAGCCATTTACTTTATAAAACAAATAAATTGTAAAAACCACAATTGCATTGGGCATGGTATTATTTTGTTGTTGTTATGGTTGCATCTGGGTTAATTGTGGTACAAAAAAAGGAAAAAAGCATGATAACAACAATATACCAAATGATTTTAGACTCCAACAAATATGCAGATTTGCATACATAAATATTTACTTATCAGTGTTGTTGTTTTTAGTGGTTTTTGAAATTTTCGATGTGAAAAATGTTGAAGTTAGTGCTCAGTGCTTTTTTAAATTCATTTTCGGTGCTTTTTGTTTCGAGGCAGTGGCACTAAGCCAAGTTCAAAGAAAATTTTCTCTCATTTAAAAAACATTCAAAAAATTCTACTAAGATTGTACAAGGCTTGGTTGAAAATATAAGCACCATATTATCCTCAAACTTTAAAATTTTTTTAAGCATAATTAATGTAAGTAGTATTTTGCCACACAACAAAGAAGACATAATCCAAGTAGTTACCAGAGAATGACAATAAGTACTCAAAAAAATAAACATAAGTAAATAGTCTTAATTTAAGCAACTGCTCATAATCCTAATTATAGCACAAACAATTTGTATTCACACATATTTGCTCTCAAACAACTATGACTTAAACCGATTCCAACACACAAGAGCATCTCTACTAATAAGTTGCTGACAAAACGTCAACCTTAAAAATTTCAAATATATTTTAAACGGTTGTGTTTAGTTTATTAAAGCTGTGTTTACATGGTAATACGATGTATTACGACATGTCAAAAAATGCTGTAGAATGTACAAAATCTTATCATGTAAACGCAAAATGTATCGAGTAGGAGAGAATACGGATAGAAAATTTGACATGCGGTCGGTAAATGTTTTTTTTCTAAACCATTTTACGTACCTTTTCACTATGTATGGTTAAAAGATAACAGAGACTTTAACAGCAAGTTTTGAATGAAGAACTTGCAGTTAAAGGTCACGTTTACTCTTAACCATACATTGTGAAAAGGGACGTTAGAAACTTAAAGGCTCAGTTACCCGACTGTAATGTAAAGTAACTGCAACAGTAGGAAACAGCTGATCGATATTGTTATGTGAAAAGTAATGAAAATGATTATAGAGATGTAATGTAACGTAACCTACTTTTCATATAAAAATATCGATCAGATGTTTCCTACGTTACAGTTACTTTACATTAAGGCTCAGTTACCCGACGGTAATGTAATGTAAAAGTAACGTAGGAAACAGCTGATCGATATTTTTATATGAGAAGTAGGTTACGTTACATTACATCTCTATAACCATTTACATTACTTTTCACATAACAATATCGATCAGCTGTTTCCTACTGTTGCAGTTACTTTACATTACAGTCGGGTAACTCAGCCTTTACTCGACTGCAATGTAAAGTAACAGCAACAGTAGGAAACAGCTGATCGATATTGTTATGTGAAAAGTAATGCAAATTAAACATTAATTATTAATCAGAAATAATTTCTTAATCAGGCTTGAGTTCAGTAATTTCAATTCTTATTGAATGAAATATTTTTATTAATTAATGAATCTAAATAAGAGAAGAAAAATTAAACTAGACTTTTAGCTGGGGGAAATACCGATATTTTTCTGTGCAGCCACGCACTTCATCAGCACCCATGTCTATCTACTGGGGTAGAGATTATTATTAACATCAGCTATTTAACTTAAATTTCTATGAAATGGAATATGAGAATTGATTGTGTATACAATTATTGATTTACCTTTGGCAAACACATTTGTAAGTATCACTATTCATTTTCTGTTTTTCCATTTTCTATTTAGGTTAGCACGAAGTTATATCACTCTACCTATGTATGTTTAACTATTCTTACTTATCTTTTACGATCATCACATTAATTATTTTTACTTATTCGATGCACCATCGGTACATACATATAAGTATTATTGTAGTGGCTTTATGTTACTTTGTTTTTGCTTTCTACAGTTGACTTCGCTTTTCAGCATTCTGAAGCAGTGATAGCCAAGTGAACAAACAAAGTAACATAAAGCCACTACAATAATACTTATATGTATGTACCGATGGTGCATCGAATAAGTAAAAATAATTAATGTGATGATCGTAAAAGATAAGTAAGAATAGTTAAACATACATAGGTAGAGTGATATATCTTCGTGCTAACCTAAATAGAAAATGGAAAAACAGAAAATGAATATTGATACTTACAAATGTGTTTGCCAAAGGTAAATCAATAATTGTATACACAATCAATTCTCATATTCCATTTCATAGAAATTTAAGTTAAATAGCCGATGTTAATAATAATCTCTACCCCAGTAGATAGACATGGGTGCTGATGAAGTGCGTGGCTGCACAGAAAAATATCGGTATTTCCCCCAGCTAAAAGTCTAGTTTAATTTTTCTTCTCTTCTTTAGATACTCACATTAATTAATAAAAATATTTCATTCAATAAGAATTGAAATTACTGAACTCAAGCCTGATTAAGAAATTATTTCTGATTAAAATTCACTACAGTTCAATTAAATCTAAAAATGTCTCATTTAATTCATCATGGGCACGTGACAAAAATATGTTCACTTAGCGATCACTGTTCACTTGGCTATCACTGCTTCAGAATGCTGAAAAGCGAAGTCAACTGTAGAAAGCAAAAACAAAGTAACATAAAGCCACTACAATAATACTTAAATGTATGTACCGATGGTGCATCGAATAAGTAAAAATAATTAATGTGATGATCATAAAAGATAAGTAAGAATAGTTTAACATACATAGGTAGAGTGATATAACTTCGTGCTAACCTAAATAGAAAATGGAAAAACAGAAAATGAATAGTGATACTTACAAATGTGTTTGCCAAAGGTAAATCAATAATTGTATACACAATCAATTCTCATATTCCATTTCATAGAAATTTAAGTTAAATAGCTGATGTTAATAATAATCTCTACCCCAGTAGATTGACATGGGTACTGATGAAGTGCGTGGCTGCACAGAAAAATATCGGTATTTCCCCCAGCTAAAAGTCTAGTTTAATTTTTCTTCTCTTCTTTAGATACTCACATTAATTAATAAAAATATTTCATCCAATAAGAATTGAAATTACTGAACTCAAGCCTGATTAAGAAATTATTTCTGATTAAAATTCAGTACAGTTCAATTAAATCTAAAAATGTCTCATTAATTATTAATGTCATCTTGTTACCAGCTATGAGCAACTCAATTGTAAAACTACATACATATGTATAAAAACTTTTTATTACTTATGTATATTTATTATTTTACGTGTAGAATTTGACAATTGAAGCGTGGCCGCGAATAACGTTATAAAAGACAATTTTTATAAAACCAGTTTTTTTAGAGATTACAGTTAACATTACTCTCTTGCGTTGTTCAAACATCAATCCATCCATCCATCCATTATGCATCTTATAGCCGCAAAAATACAATTACGAGTTGTCAGTCAGTGAAAGAACTTTGTAAATAACTAACAAAATCATGAAAACGAAATTGTCGAAAATAATTGATAAATGTAACAGAGATACGAAAAGAAACGCTAATGCTAATTATCATTATTTTCGATAAGGTAATGAAAATTCAACGAAAAAACCATCTTCCTTTAAAATACATTTTTTGGCTCTCCTGAAAAATTATTATTTTGTCACTTACAACGTTATTCGCGGCTTACCTTCAATTACATATTTGTACAACCTACTGCTTTAAGTGGATTATCATATTATGTTTGTGTTGCATACATGCAAGTATGAAAAATAAAAAGCATCATCGGTGTGACGCATATAGAAGAATATTCACTAATATTATTTTAATGCATTTTGATCGTGAATATTACGCTTAAGAAATCTATTAGTACTTTTAACATCTCGAAAAACTTCAAACACAAGCTGCATGAATCTTCACATATGGTAACACTGTTTACTAGTTTAGTATACATAAAAATATTCGCACAGTGTTTACTTACTTTTCAATGGCAATTTTCAAACGAATATAACTTCTTATATACAAAACCGACCTTTACAATTTTTTTACGATTTAAATGCACTTATCATAAGCTTCAATTTGACACTTACTTCATGTAATTTTTTACTAAATATATATTATAAATAATTAAGATTCCCGCACTCGCATATTAACAGCCACACACTTTCAATAAAAATTTCCAACTAAAACGTGGTGCTCTAATTAAATGAGCGGAATGCATTGATTTATCCAAACAAGTGTATGTATTACATACATATGTACTATGTATGTATGTATGTTCCTTCTTAAGTTCATCGCACCTCCGCACATGTTAATGCAATAGTATTTCTTTAGTTTGAGAAAATAAGTAATTGATGTAAGAGCTTTTTACCGTTTGTGTGTATGTATGTATGTCTGTTAAAATGCTTTGCAGTGGTTTATTGAACTAGCTGCACAAATGTTTAGAAATATTTGTATACCTACATCAGCTACGTCCAAACCAGGGAAGGAAAATGACTTCTTGGATTTTGTACTAACTGTAAAACAAAATGTACTTTTTGGACCATGACGGTGCCATTTTTTTAATATATATTAATAAGAGCGGAAACGTAAAAAATGTGTAAAAATTCAGAAGTAAACAATAAAAAACAGAAACTTAACAAAAATGTGTATAAAAATTCAGTATAAAAAATTAAAAATAACATAAAAAAATAATAAATATTACATTCATCCTCGTAGATTAAAACACACACAAAAAAATTAAAGAAAACATACAGGCATGTTCTGAAAATCACATTTTTCAAATCACTAGTGGTTTTAAAAGTAATAATGATCCTGTAGACGTTTTTAAAATCATATATGTAGGTACTATAAATTTCATTCAGAAATGATATTTGATGCTCTTTAAAATAGAAGAGTTTTAAAAAAAGAGCGAACAAATATATGCATGACCATAATAACTTTTAAAATCACTAGTGATTTGAAAAATGTGATTTTCAGAACATGCCTGATACTAAGGCAAAATTAATGTTACCATATCATCGTTTGGTTTCTGGTTTGCTGCAGACATAATGAATTTTGTATATAATGTGCCGCAAACCAGAAACAAACCGACGATATAGTGAAACTTTGGCATTTTTAAATTGTACCAAGTAACTCGCGATAGTACCACGGTACCAAAGAGGTCAAAAATGTACCATAAAAAGTACAATTGTACCATGATTTCCATCCGTGGTCCAAACACACATGCACTGATATTTGCATTTGAGGTAAACAGCTTTAAAAGCTCTTAAGCTGGATTCACCCATTGTTTCGGAACAAAATTTTTGTCCGGACAAAATTTTTTTATATGTAGTTTGACGTTTCTCTTTTTGAGAGAGAGAGAAGAAGAGATCAAATTTTGTTCGGAACATTTTCTGCTTGAATTGGTTTAATTTTAATTTTTGTCCGGACAAAATCGAACTGAGCTGCCAAATTTTTTAATTTTTCAGCCAAAGTTGAACTGAGCTGCCACATCATGTTATATGAATAATAAAAGCACAGAGTGTACTTGTATTTATTACAATAGAAGTAAAGAAAAATTAAGAAAAACATATCCAAATTTATGGAGTTGAACGAAACCACTGCAGTAAACAATTAAAAAGATGTGTATGACACAGCAAATTGTAATAATTTGCCGCTGTGCTGCCACTTGCAAAATTAATATTCATCTTTTACACACGTATTTCATATGGTAGCTTTGATTTTCCAGACAAAATGTTCGAAATGGATGAATCGTCTTGCAAAAAACTCTCAGTAAAAAAAATTTTCTCCAAAAAAACTTTTGTTCCGAAACAATGGGTGAATTCACCTTAAGACGTATTTTTATTTGAACCTGCATACATCGTACATACATAAATAAAGTGATAAAAACAAGGAACTTTAGCCTGGTAAAAAATTAGTTATTTTTCTTGCTCAAATGCAAGCATTCAGTCGATAGTAATATCGATAGTATCCATAGTGAAATTTTAACTATCGATAGATATCGATATTAGAAAACATCGATAACATCCCAGCACTACCATGAACAACTGTAGTGCGATTCACTAACTATTTTAACGATAATCCCATCGTTAAAATACTTATAAAGAAAATTTATCGAATTTGCTATTCAGCTGTGTCCTTATTTAAGCGACAATAATTTATGTGCTGTTAACTTTATCGACAAATATCGACAGAAAATATCAGCTGCGTACTATCTTTAAAAATAAATTACAGAATCACATAATCGTTATTGCAAGCTACAAAATGTATAGACAAAAATTAGGATTGTCGGATTGTTAAAAGTTACTGAATCGCACCACTGTTCAAGAGATTCCATTATCTCCATTCCTACGAGTATTACTAGAACTAATACTAGTACTAGAACGAATACTCATCAATCCATTATTCAGTTATCAGCGCTACCTCGTTTACAAACGTTGTATTTGATAAATGCAAATAGATACCAAGTTGCTTTTTATCAATATGAGAAGTGTATAACTTTTATAAAAATATTGCAATGAGACTTCTTTTAACACAATCTTAATATATATCAAAATGACCAGTGGAAATCTGTGATATGAATTTTTCCTGTAACACTTTTGTTTGAACGCAAAATTTTTAATCTCCTTTTGATACTTTGAATAAAAATAATATTACGTTTCGCCTTTTTTGCTTTATCACACTTTTCTCTACTTAGTACCATTTCATTTTCGTTGATATTTTTATGGAACCGTATTTTAACTTTTTAATTTCCGTTTTTATCATTATTTATTTATTCTTTGTAGATATTGTATCTTTTAACATACATACATATATAAACAACATCAAGAACATGTTATATGCTTTTTTTCATTTTATAAATAATGCCAAAACCGGGTATTTTATTTTTAAAAGAATATAAATTATAAAGAAACAACTCTTTCAATCCCAGTGAGTTATTTCGGAATCAAATCGAGATGTCAGTCGCAAAGTGAAAGTAGTCTCTCAAGGTCTTTCAATGTAAGGTCTATGCAAGAAATCAGGTGAAGTGGTAATGCTATATAGAATTCTACAAATAATGTGTGATGCAAACGAATTTGAAAAATCTTTAATCTTCAAAAGGTAGTTGTAAAAAATTCATTCTCTTATATTTTACAAGAAAATGTATCAGCGCTTCAACAAAACCTACAATGGTTCCTAAAATCGCACCTTTTGAGTTTCAAAGAAAATTATACGATTTAATGAATTTAGCAAACTGGAAAGTTACACAATTCCGTTTCTTCTTGTTATATGCTGGTGCAATTACTTAAAAAAATGTATAGGATTTTGAAATGTACAAACATTTTTAAATTTTATTTACTTGTCGCATTTGGTCGTCAACCAAGTTAGCCACATTAAAATCAAAATACGTTCAAGAATTCTTAAAATCATTTCTTGAACTTATGCCTCGCTATTACGGACCTAATTCGCAAACTATGAATATACACAATCCAATCCATATACCAGATGATGTAATTAAGATATGAGCTCCTTTATCACAATTTTCAACTTTTGACTTTGAAAATAGTTTGGGGTATTTAAAGTCAATTGTTAAAATCAACTACAAATCCAATAGCGGCAATTTAAAGGAAATTGCACATTTTCCATACTAACAGTTTCTCAAAAAATATACCATTAGTATTTCCTCTTCTTAAAAATAGAAAATATTCACTGGGAAAAATTATAAACAGTTAAATCGAAAACACTATTTTCTTTTGTCAACATTTATGGCTATAAAATTACAACCTTTCCTCCTGATAATATATGCATGTTTACTAAGTAATGGGAATTTCATGATTATATTAGAAATTTTTAGTAACAAACTTTCTGTATACAAATGTAATAATATTTATTTATAACAAAAATAAAAAATTTTAAAAACCCCCGAATTATATAGAAAAGATGTGTCATCTCATAAACGGCTAGACCGATTTTCTTCAAACATGGTTAAGAACCATCTCGATCAAGTCACCTTTCCAACAGAGAAAACTAAATCAAAATCGGTCCAGCCGTTTGGGCTGTACGTGGACACGGACAGGCACACAGATACACACTACAAACTTATAACACCCCTTTTTTTGGTCAGGTGTTAATAAAAACGAAAAGAATTAAAAAAATTTAATTTATTAAAAAGCATTGGCAAATAATTTTTCAGATTGTAAATTTTTATACGGTTGGCAATTTCTGCCCGGGTATTTTCAACATGAAACAATTATTTTTTTTCAATTGATTTTGAAATGTGGTATGTATGTATATATTTAAGAATTTTTCTTTTCTTAACTATACATACACCCAGAGAAAAAACAGCTTAAAATCTATGAAAACCATATTGAATTAATAACAAACATTAATGAAAGTCTACTCATGTTGAAATTTCTTGTTTCAATATGGTAAAATGTTAATTTATTAATTTTATTTATTTTTGAGTACCTCAACATACATTTTTTATTATTTTAGCCCAATTCACAATCTTGTGCATTTGCAACATGGTGTAGCAATTATATACTACTACCTTTAGGTATTGTTTATTTACGCAAGTGCATATCTTTGTATTTTGTTAGTGTAGAGTAAAAATATGCTACACCACTTTGCAAATGCTACGATGCAATACCATTTGCAAAATGGTTAATATATTGATACTCACCACTTAAGAATTCTTAGTGGTGAGTATCAATATACTATACCATTTTGCACATGCTACGATGCAAGACCATTTGCACAAGTTTGTGAATTGGGCTATTGAGTTTTATTGAATTAATTTTAAACGTTCTTATTTTTAATTTGCAGCTTTTCCCTGAGTGTACATACATACATATATACATACGTACTTATGTAGGTGTCCCAAATGTGAACTTTGCTGTATTTTTCAATAATTTGTTTTCGTTTCGAAGTTTTGAGTTTTTAAAGTTATGGTTATAAAAAACATAATTAAAAAGTTACGATCTATCAGAAAAGGTACCAAAACTTCATTGAGGAATGTTTCAATGTTTCGATGTTTCGGTATAAAATATATCGATTCTAGCAATCACGAAGTCTGCATTAGTTGTTGGCCAAAAACTGATGACATTAGTTTTTAAGGCGCACTGATTTTCAAAATCTTTGGAGCCGCATAAAAAAAATTGGTCAAGAGTCAAACAACAATTGATGCAATGGCACATTAGAAATATTAATAATGTCGATATCTTTCCTGAAAAATGGATCGAACCACTGATTTGATTTGGCAGTCAACGCACCTTCAAAATCACTGTTCATACGGGAATATTCTAAAATTTCTTAATGACAACATCAGGAAATCACTGCCTAAAAAATCGCAAAAATGTTTTCTAAATATCTGTGAGAATTTCAGGCGCTTCGGTCGACCGATATCAGAGATCCCAGTAAAATATGTTCATTGGGATAACCAAATCAACATTCAAAAGTGTTTATTATTGTTGTAGTTGTTCATCTTCTATAAATTCTTGTGCTCCGTTTACATCTAACTCATAAGCACGTGGAAACAAAGTTTTCTCATTAAAAAAGTCTTTACTATTTCCGTAACAAGCAACACAAACACGAAAAGTAAAAGCAGGAAAATTAATTTTTTTTAAATGAATCTTGCTTGGTTGTAAGTCAGTGCTGGGCACTGTGATTGTATTGATGCTTATTAGGATTAGTAAGGTGTCATATCTTATTAAACTTATTCATATCGCTATGAAAAGCATCATAATATCCTTAATGATATATAGATTTTGCTTTTGTTGCGTAGAAAAATTTTTTTTCAGATACACATAATTATGCATGCTTCTTCTTAATGTCTTATTGGTTTGTTGAAAATAAAACTGGCCTCAAGTAAAATTTCAGTTTTTATAAAAATTAGTCTACGAAATCAATTTATATAAATATATTAATAATAATTCAAAAAATCAAACAAAAAGAAATTGCAAAAACAAAAATAAATAAAACAATCCATATTGCATAAAATAGAAAATGTGAAAATGAAACAATATTAAGTGAAAGAGTCAACTATGCAAATCGTGTTGAGCCTGTTGAAGATTTTGTACTACCAGTTAAAGATTTGTCATTCAAGGAAACATTGCACTTTTTACTTATGTACATATGTATGTATATTTAATAGAAATGACAAAGTCCCAACTTGCCGGTAATTCTGAATGAATAAATTAATTAGTTCCTCTTTTTATATGTTTTTTATCCATTAGTTTTGTTTTTACATATTTTAATAAACAAAAAAAAATAGAAAATAAAAAAACAAAATATGCATGCAATTTTATTATCAAAGGTGTAAAATTACTCAAATGTGCTAGTGATTGTCTGTTTCCAATGTCTATATAAATGATCCCTAAAGAACTACCTAGTCAGTAGTGAAAATGTAAATACATAGTTGCTTTTCAATGACACGCACATGTTAAATGTCTATTACAAAAAGCATAGCCTAGGGTATAATTCGTCAGTAGTACTGGTAACAAAGTCAATAGTGAATCACTGTGACATTTCCTACAGGTATATATTAACACATTATATATGTATATATTTTTATATATATACCTATTATATATACCTATATATATATACACATATATAATATATATACATATACATATATATATATACATATACATACATACATATATATATATATATACAAGTATATATACCTAGATATGTGTATATACATATATCGGCGGGTGGTTACTGGTTTGCTCCACATTATATTAAAAATAAATTATTACTGTGGCAAACTAATAACCACCCGACCATATGTATATCGTCGCTGTTTTAACTAACTGACCCAGTTAACATTTATATACATTCATTCTTATAGCTGCGTCAGAAATCTTTGTACTTATATGGGAACAAAATGCTTACAGTCAGCGTGACCGTTTGACCGACTAAAGTGGCAACCTGCCACTTTTTCGACTGCCTTGCCACTTTTTTGAGTGCCTTGCCACTTTTTTACTCCCTTTTTTTAGAGTGAATTATATAAAAATACATTAAAAATAAAAAGTTTGATGTAGTTTTCTCTTTTTTTTTTAATTTTGCCCCTTTTTTGTGATAAATCCCCTATTGGTGCCACTTTTTGAAAAATGTCATCGGTCACATTGCTTACAGTCCTGAAAATTTTACGGAAAGTGTATTATGACTTATAAAGTCTAGTAAAGGACTTAACTTATTTTTCAAAAAAAATGTCAGTTAGGTCGGTTAGTACGTACATATATGAAATTACACACATATGTATATGTATAAATTGTTGTTTATAATAGTTCCCACTAAATAAGTAGCTTCTTTTATAATATACTCATTATATAATATTCTGCTATAATAACAATTCATTTGAATCTCCCTTCTTTTTTTTAGACTTTCACTAAAATAAATTAAACGCTTTAAGTCCTAACAAAGTGCAAATACCCTAAGCATCATCTTAACATCCTTGTTGTTTGTGCCTTAAGCTAATTTGGGGTTTGACTCGATGCTTCGTGCATATTCAGTGCTGCCGCAGCAAAAAAAATTACAACCAAAATTTTGAACAATATACCAAATCTAAAAAAATTACCAAATTTAAAATGAAGTTTTTAACCAAAAAACAATAAAATTTAGTTTAAGTTGTGTTGTATTGCAAAGGCTATTTACATTTTCTAGTTAAATAATAACTACAAAACAAGAAATGTAACTCTTTTACATATTAAAAAATTCTTACTAATAAATGAAAAATTTATGAGAAAATTAAGTTAAAATAAAAGTTTTTCTTTATTTGAATCCTTATTTATAAAAAGCAAGGCAGATTTATTTCCAGGTAATATCAGGATTACAAAAACAATGAAAAAATACAACAATGAAAAAACAACATGGGTTGTAGTTCATCCAAAGCTTCGAAAATATAATTTGTTTAACATAATAATAATAAAAATTAATCACATAAATTTGAAAATAGTTCTCTACGGCAGCTACCACTAACAAAATTTGCAAGGTTTAGCACTTTTCACAATTTTTTAATAGTTTTTTCATATTTTTAGATTTATTTTCAAAGAATTTTTTTAATAAAATATTTTTTATATTGAATTTTTTTTACATTTTCTTTTAATTTCTTTTTCGTAAAAAATGTTTGAAGTTTCGGATGAACTTTAATTTGAAAAAAAAATAGCTCAGCTGCATTTCCGCTACTACCTTGTGAATATGCCTTGATAAAAAGTATATTTTACATGTGCTCTATTGGGAATTTATTTATATTAATTTTTAATATTCCTGTCGCACTTTTTCCAAAATCAATATATAAATTAATTGTTTCTTGAAAATTTATTGAAATTGATTATTGATGGGTTAGCTACGTCCAGCTCATTTCTCAGTTTCTAATTCAGATCATCGGGGAACCTTTGTCGAAAAATTTTTGAGAACAAAGATAAAAAATTTTTTATGAAATAAAAAAGGTGTTGAAAGTTTTGTGCCACAAACGCAATATAAACACATAAATAACAATATTAAAAATTTAAAATCCAGTTGATTTGAAAGTTTAACAACTTAAATATAAAATATTCATATGTGTTACCGTTATATTAGAAAAAAATTAACCAAAATATAAAAACAAGATTCGCATCTCCACATTGAAAAAAATATTACCAATTTTGGTTGGAAGTAACCAAAAACGGCAACTCTGTTCACATTAAATTTATTCTTTTATTTTTTCCTTCTTCTCTCCACTCTGAAATAAAGTGTTAAAGAAAAATCAGTTGGTAAACGAGAGAAAGACAATAGAACAAAGAATGTAATGAGACTTTAACTGTTTAAAAGCGCCATGCCAAGTTTTAATGCCTCGCTAAGATTCTGTAAAACAATGAGAAAAAAATACAAAACGATAAAAAAAAATTAAAAGCTTTCTTAAACTCGATTTATGAAAAATTCTGTGAGACAGGACTATCAATTCAATAGAAACTCATACATAAGTAACTACACTAAGAGAAAAATGACGATCTAAATTTAAGAATAAAATTCTTGAATTTAGATTGTAGAAATCTTCAGTTCTCAATTAGTCCAGTCAAATTAGTCATAAAAATGGTGGTCAAATTACAAAAATTCCGACAGAGATAAATTTTGGTGGAGACCTTGGGTACACCATTAGAAATAAAGTGTCAAAAGTCCCCATTGATCCCATGTGTGCTAAAAAAGTTATTCGGTGTCGAAGGTCAAAGTTTGAGGTTTTTTTGATTTTTTTTTCGAAAACGATAAGTTTTATCATAAAGGAAACAAGACAAAAATGATAGATCTTAAGATTGTCTACAGATATCGCGATTCTAAAAGTTGAAGGAGTCACGTTCTGTATGAGAGAAATTTCTATATTCTGACTTGTTCCAAAAAATATGACAATGATTCTGGAATATCGTTGTTTACATCCTCGAACGTTCTACTCGTTGGGGGTACAGAGTATTATCAAACACAAAAGATTGAATATCTTCACGGACAATTGCTGCCGCAGCTTTCAAAATTTTTAACCGTTCTTCTTTTTTACTCAGGAGTTTCTTATCGGACCAGCAATAACCTTTTTAGCACACATGTGATCAATGGGGACTTTTGACATTTTATTTCTAATGGTGTACCCTAGGTCGCCACGAAAATTCAGCTCTGTCGGAATTTTTGTTATTTGGAATGTCTATTTTGACCGGACTAAATCTTGAAATTTGGTCAGTAAGATTAACGTTTAAGCATAAATTCTTAATTTTTTAGAATGAATTCTAAAAATCAAGAAGTAATCTTAATTTTAAGATCGTAATCTTCAATTTAAGAATGTGAGTTAGTGATACACAATCAATCCTCATATCGTTCTTCATATTCTGTAAAAATTTCATACAAATAGCTTGTTTACTAAATAAAAAGTTGGTGCTTATCCATTCGCACTCGAGAACAATTGTATGATATTGACGGTATTTTCCTATTCTCTGAGATCTGGAAAATAGTATGAGCCTGTTTATAATATAATAAATTTTCATTAAAAATATAATGGAAATAAGGCTTCATTGCTCAATAAAAATTTGCAAGACGCAAATTATTTCTGTATCCAAAGTTGGTGGTACGAAATTCCACCATCATTGATGAATTAAAAGCAGCATAGAAATATCAAAATGCTTTAATACACAATGAAGACAGGATAGGAGTAATTAATAAATAGAAAGTCCCGATTCACATACATTAGGTTTGACTCGTCAAACTTGATGTTTTAGGAGAGAGGGAAAATGAGAATGCAAAGAGGTACGGACTTGATAGTACTCTACGGAGACGCAAATTGATGAAACAAGCTTGAAAGAATCCCTTCTTGTATGAACGTAAATGCAAAACCTGATTAGCTAAACTAGATGTGTGTGAACCAGTGCAAATATTCGTTGTTTTATTTTACAAGGATATAACTTTATGAAATCAGTGGCACGTTTGAAATTTCTATGGAAATAAGATTTTTTCCTTACTAAATTTGTAGACGTTTTGTTTTACAATATAAGCGGATTGTTTTAATATTCCACCATCTAACTAAGCACACTTGCCACTTGTAGCAAAGAATATAAAAACTAAATTAAGAATTATTTTTTGTAGTTGGGAAAGAAAAGCTGATGCGTAAAAGGAAATAAGTAAGTAATAAATAAAACAAGAAAGAAATAAGTGTTACATATAAATAAAGATTAATGACATAAACTTGTCATTTACCCAATTTTTTTGTTTGTTTTGTGAATGTTTGAAAATTGAATATGAAAGAAAAATACCGATTACATCTACTGTCTAGACAAATTGTTGGCATAAATCAACATAAATCAAACAAAATATTGACAGCTCTTTTTTATAAAAGTAAAACATGACTTCACATCCAAAATCAACCTAAAATTATTTTTTTAGTATTCTTTCGCTGGCACAAAAATATATTAACTCATGTTACATTGATATTCGTGTGGAGTAAACCACATTCTATTTTTAATGATAATTGGGCCAATTACACACTCGTAAAACCTTTTGAAGTTCAAAATTGCCGTTCTAATTGTAAAAAGTTAAATTGTCTATGAATTTCTTTGTAATTAAGAAATGCGTGTTAATTCCAAGTAATAAAACACATCAAATACCTACCTTCAAGGAAAATTAATTCAGTATACAAAGTTCATATTCGTACACCTTCAACTTAAAAAAAGAAAAACTCTTGTAATTAAATAAATAACTATAATATTTTTATTTTTCTTGTTCGAATTTATAAAAAGAGGCTCTATTTAACAAATCAAATATCAAAATGACATTTCGAACAATAATTTTATAAAAAAACAACGAAAATTTACATATCCTTAAGAAACAAAATTTACGTTCGTACACTACAATAATCCTAAAAATTTATTTTAAAAACTAGTTTTAATACAAAAAAAATTGCTTAATTTTGTTTTTGTAATTACATCAATTTGTAATCTGATTTTTTTTTTAATTTAAGGTGTACGAATATGAATTTTGTTTTTAAATAAAACTTAAAAAAAAAAAAATTAAACCGACTTCAAAAATAAGTACTAAAAAGCTACAAATAATATAGATCTAGTTAAATAAAAGATTTTTATATATGTTACCTACAGTGCCGTTTGAAGTTGGTGCCAGCAACATTGGTAACTAAGCACATACATACATACATATGTACATAAAAATTACTTGAAGTTTTTTTACCGGGCATGTTCCTATGTGTTTCGTACCAGTATTACTGGCACCAACTTCAAACGGCACTCTAGGTAACATATATAAAAATCTTTTATTTAACTAGATCTATATTACTTGTAGCTTTTTAGTGCTTATTTTTGAAGTCGGTTTAATTTTTTTTTTTAAGTTTTATTTGAAACAAGATTGTGTATTTTTAAGAGTTCAAGGTGTGTGCCAAGTTTCGTACAGATCCATAAAGTAAAAGCACGTGAAATTAAGTATTAAATTTTGTGGGGCGTGGCTACGCCCCTTTTTTAAAACAAGATTGTGTATTTTTAAGAGTTCAAGGTGTGTGCCAAGTTTCGTAAATATTGGTTAAGTACAAGCACATGAAATATTATACTAAAATTTAATAGACGTGCCCCGCCCACTTTTTGAACGCAATTTTGTGCCTTTATTAAAGCTTAGGGTGTGTGCCAAGTGTCGTAAAAATCGGTGAAATAGAACCCTGTGAAATATAATATAAAATTTTAATGGGCGTGACCCCGCCCATTTTTTTTAAAGAAGATTGTGTCTATTTTAGAGCTCAAGGTGTGTGCTAAGTTTTGTAAAAATCGGTTAAGTAGAACCACGTGTAATGTTATAATATATTTTAATGGGCGTAGCCCCGCCCATTTTTTCAACTTAAAAATTTTGTAATTACAAGAACCAAAGATGTTTGCCAAGTTTCGCAGCAATCAAATGAGTAGAAGATCACAAAATTAAATTTAAAAAATTGTGGGCGTGACCCGCCCACTTATTTCAAATGGGACCAATGGGAAGCTATATCCTCTCAGACAACAAAAAAATTTTTACAATCGGTCTAAAATGCACCGAGTTATGAACCTACACACCTAAAAAAAATTGAGACGAATTGTTAACCTCCTTCTTTTTTTGAAGTCGGTTAAAAATAATAGGTTCTGCTTTTCTTTAAAATAATGTTTAATAAAATATAAAATCTTGCAAGAAATAAGTAATTTAAGTAATTTAAGATATTACAAATCAGTGGGTTTTTTTATTGAGGCTGTACGAATACGAACTTTGCATAGTGTACGTAAAATATATGTATGTATGTACATGCCTGAACAACTTTAAAACTAATTTCATTGTCTAAATTACAAATAAGTGTAATGTAAAACTAAACAATTACTGGAAGCAACAAATAGCGAGAATCCTTGTTGCTTTGTTTTACCGTCTACTTTACTTTTACCCTTCTGATGACACGTTCACAAATAAGGTGTTAACGAACTGGTTTAAGGGAGAAAAATATGGTCATAAATTAAATAATACTTCTTTTGTAAGCATCATCTTTTTCGAAATGTTGGCATTTCAACTCTAATTTCCTTGAAAACTGAAATGTATGTGAATTATTTTATTTATATTAACAAATACGAGAGTTTTAACGTTACAAATGTTTGTTTTGTGTTTTTTCTGTCACTTTCATCTTATCTTTTTGGCAATATAACTGAATTTTAAGTCAAAATTTGAGGTTATTGTATTATTCATTATATACATACATACATATATACATATTTACATTTGTATGTATAAATGACTTTCACACAGAGGCGTTATTAATCACTTACTTATGAATGACCAAATAAAAAATACTCTAAGAATCAAGATTATTATTTTTTAATTCAGGCAGACAGATTTGTAATTGACGATAATAATTAAATTTTAATATTTATTTTCAAGAGTTTTGAAAGGTTACCCTTTTTTAAGCTACGTTCCTTATCTTTTAATACTTTACTTGAGCTCTTGTTATTGGCAACGTGTACACGTACAAACCAAAAATTTTACCTTACTCAACAATCTGACAGCAATAATTTACACCTGACAGCGCGAAACATAGCATTTTTTTCTTAAACTGCTGCGGCTATTACTTCTACTTCCATTTGTGTTTCACTATCCGTACAAGTTTCACTTTACAGTTCAGCAGTGTAACGTAAGTTATGGCTAATGTTACATTCAGTTCTTTTTCCCTGCTTTTTACTTTCTATATTGTATTCAAACGTAAAATATGCGCTAAAATTAACTCAACTTTACTAATGCAAACACACGGTTTAACTAGATGAACAATAGACCTGGGGCCCGTTTCTCAAAACTACAAATTACAAATCTACAAATAAAATACACACAAAACAACAATAAAATTTGTAAAAGTGTTGTTGTTTTGTGTGTATTTTATTTGTAGATTTGTAATTTGTAGTTTTGAGAAACGGGCCCCAGTTCAAAAAACCTTTGAAAAATACATACACACATACATGTCAGGCTTTACTGCAAATTAGTCACATCAGAGAAATGCGTTTTTGGAGTTAACAAAGACGAATACATACATATGTGCCCTTAATTATGAAAATGGTCTAAGTCATTTATTTCTTTTGCTAAGATATTTCGTCGATTACAATTGAACACATTAAATATAATCTTTATAACTATTATGAAACATTATTTTAATTTAGAGTTGTACAGGGTGCCCCTGTGGCTGAGTGGTAGCGATGCTAGCCGCTCAGTCGAGAGGTCGTGGGTTCGATTCCCGCCATAGACCCTGGGTGTTTTCTGCAGACAAGCTAATCGCTTCGCGGGTTGTGTTTGTTAAAAAAAAGAAAAAAAAGAATTGAATAAAACCAACAAGTATGATAAGTTGTATATCACAAAAAATTTATATAAATTTATTTACTATTTATTAACAGCCCTATTTATAAAAATTATTGAGGCTTTATAAAGGCTTAATAAGAAATTTTTTTTATGAAAACTTGTGCTAATAACTTTTATAAATAAGGCCATACATATTTATTGAAGTCTTTCAAAGATTTATTAAATATTTCGAAGTAAAAATGCATATGACTTAGACCACTTTCATAATAAAGGACACATGTGTATGTATGTAGTTCGTCACATCGTATTTCACCTCTTGAGAGAATAAAATTTTTAATCGTAATTTAAAAACTGTTGCTTGTTTTTTAGTTATTTACTATTATTTTCTAATTGTTTTTTAATCGGATCGGAGTTTTTACAAGCGAAAGAGGTATTCTAGAAGGCTGGGAAGACAGAGAAGAATGAGTGTCCAATATCGAATGGCGTGACTATCGATAGTTTGCCAGCTATTGTGTCCAATCTTCTATAATGTACATGCGTACATATGCGAAGGCCTGAAAAAAGGCATGTATATCAAATGTCATGTAATTTTTTACTGCTGTGTTGGTATTAGGGAATCAATTTCGATTCCAATCGAAGCCCCATTTTTTGAAATCAAGAACTGTCACTCTCTCAATTTGTATTCTCATTTACTGTATTTTGGGTAACAAACTCAATTTAGTAAAATGCAATAAAATTCAGTAAAAATTTTTAAAAACTTTTGGGTACGCCAACGCAATTATTGTTTCTTAAAAATACATTGAATTGATCAGCTAGATCCTCCATATGCACATTTCATTAAACTTTCATTTAAAGAAATTGTTGTCTCATAGAGTAAACAAATCTACTAAGTATATGCGAAAGCCAATATAAATTGACATTAAAAAGTATGTTGTTTATTTAAATTTGAAATGTAAAGTTCAGTATACATACATATGTACATAAATATTTGTTTTTAGAAAGTTTTTGTGCAATTAAAAAATCCTTTCAACATCTACAGATGTGATTGGTTCAAATTTAATCGATTCTATTAATATAATGGACTATATTTATTTAACCGTATTATTACAAGAGATCGAATCAAAAATACTAGTTTTAGTTTTATTTTTTTAAGTCCATTATTATTTTTAGAAACGAAATCTAACTTCCACCATACGAGTATTTTCTTCTTGAAATCATCAAAATTTCGATTTACATTAAATTTGGCAGCTGTTTATTTCTACAATCGTTTATCTTTTTCTACAATTTAAGCAAATAAATTCGAGAAAAACCATCAAATTGCTTTGGATTAATAATATGTCAACAATTGGTTATTTGAAATATTAAATTTTAGCAAAATAAGACAAAACAAGTAAGAGTGCTATATTCGGCTGTGCCGAATCTTATATACCCTTCACCTAGGTATTTTTTGTTGTATTCTGTGTTCCAAATGGAAAAAAATGGCAAAAACACGTAGCCAAAAGCCAGGGTATCCCACGTGTAGAAGCTTCCTTCGGTTGCTGCTGAACAACCTATACCTTCGTATAGGAAGTAGGAGTTTCCAAGATCCACTCCTAGAGTATTTTGTGGTCTCCACCAGTTAAATCTTATTAAAAACGTTTGCACTTAATAATGGAAAATTCCACAAAGAACCAACTGTAAGTGATACAGACGAAAAACTCTCGAAGGCTAATAACAACAATGGCCTGGTTGCATTTAAGAAATAATTGCCCATTTAAAATACATGGGTTTGATCATAGGTTTGTGTCAAAAATGAACTAGTGAAAGAGTTCGACCCAAGTCTATATTCAGACAACATACATATACGTTCAAACCTTGTCAAATACGTAATTTATTTTTTAACCAAATTGAAATTCCGGTGAAAAATATGAAAGATTAATAAAAAATTAATTAAAAAAAACAAAATGTGATAAAAAACGTGAAAACAATAGTGAAGGTACATATATATGCTGAAAATTATTATAAGGAAACTTGTCGATTACATTTTCCTTTCCATTTTACCTACCATTTACACATGAAACTAATTGCAAGAAAGTAGCAACACAATCACATTTTTTCACTACCACACTCACATAGTTTTTAATTTCCACTCAGCTTTCAACGATTTTTTCAAGAAAGTAAATTTTTGATGTTTTCAGAAAGTAAAATGAAAAAAGGTTGACAGTGTTACCCCCTTTAAAGATTTGTACAAATATATAGGATTGTGGCAAATAATTATTATAAATTGTTCTTATTTTGTATAAATATTTAAATAATTGTAATTTCGTATCTTCAAATATACATAAAGAAGACAATTCGTGTCTATTTAAAACAATAATATTATTAAAATATTAACAATAATAATTATTCCCAACTTATTGCCCTATAAATGTGTTTATGCGATAATCTGGGTAACTCTAATTAAGTAATAAACAAAGCAATAGAAATGGAACTTTTCGTTTCGACGACATTTTTAAAATGAACTTTCACTTTCCTATGAAAACGAACAAGAAATTTTCATGAAAGTAGCTTTTTTCATTAAAATTTTTATTCATAATACGTATACAAAAATTTCAAGAAAGTACTTTCATGTGTAAATGTAGCGTTAAAAGCATTGTTTTTGAAGCTTGAATTTCAACGGTAAAAACAGGTTCGGTTCGACTTGAATTCCACTGCAATTCCATGCTTGAATTCAAGTATAAAAACAGGTTCGGTTCAACTTGAATCACACTGTTATTCAAGGCTGGAATTACACTGTAAAGGTACTGTTTTGTTCGATTGTAATTCAATGGTTAATTTTGCTGGATTCGCTATTGAATTCAACTGTGTTTCAACTGTAATTCAACACTGGAAATTGGAAAATTTGACTGGATTTCAAATGTAATTCCACTTGAAATGGAATTACACTGTAAAGGTACTGTTTTGTTCGATTGTAATTCAATGGTTAATTTTTCTGGATTCGCTATTGAATTCAACTGTGTTTCAACTGTAATTCAACACTGGAAATTGGAAAATTTGACTGGATTTCAAATGTAATTCCACTTGAATTCCAGCCAAAATTCTTATCGCGATTATTTATATAAATCAGTTTTTATTTACAAAAGGTTAATTAAAAAAAATTTCCATACGATGTGTAATGGTTAATTTTGCTGGATTCGCTATTGAATTCAACTGTGTTTCAACTGTAATTCAAAGTTGGAAATTGGAAAATTTGACTGGATTTCAAATGTAATTCCACTTGAAATGGAATTACACTGTAAAGGTACTGTTTTGTTCGATTGTAATTCAATGGTTAATTTTTCTGGATTCGCTATTGAATTCAACTGTGTTTCAACTGTAATTCAACACTGGAAATTGGAAAATTTGACTGGATTTCATATGTAATTCCACTTGAATTCCAGCCAAAATTCTTATCGCGATTATTTATATAAATCAGTTTTTATTTACAAAAGGTTAATTAAAAAAAATTTCCATACGAAATTTATTTTGTAGACCTTTTGTAAACGGAAATTACGTTTTATGAATATAGCACTGCTATACATAAAACATTTTCTTTTTGGATTCTCACCTTTTGAAATATGTAATTTATATAGGTTCTTCTATCGAAATATACAAAAACTCGATGTCAAAAAAATCATAAGTTAGGGCCTTTCTATATTAGGATATGTAGTATATACATACGTACATATCGCACACTAAATCATAAAGAGTCACAACTCAAAAAATTTAAAATGCTGAGTAGTTGCAAACAACTGTTGATACTGTACAAATGACGCTAGTATGTGACATAAAAACAAGTATAACGGTATTTTATATTCTTCAAGAAGACTGTATTGCAAAAGAAATTGTTGAGGTCGTTATAGATTTATTCAATTAACTAGTTTATAAAAAAGCAAAAGCACTCATAAAGAGTTGTGACTCTTTATGATTTAGTGTGCGATATGAACATACATACATATATCTATAGCTAATCCGATTTTGGGATGCAATTGAATTTTTAAATAATTTCAAAATAATCTTACTCACGTAGGTCTACAATAACAACAGGTCTTTTTGGAAATTTCCCTCCACTGTCATACAATGTACATAATCACCCATATCGGGAAATGTGTTTCCTTTTCCCTATCAAAGAAATTCTAATATGTATAATTTTTTCTAATAAAAATTCCTGTTCCCGAGATTATGGAGACGTTCAGTTCTATTGGAAACACAATATACATATCGATGGTCTCAAGTAGAAAACTCGTATTTTTACGAAATTGAGTTTTTCAGGGATTCAATACATTTTATCAAATACACCTCGTCGCAAAAAGCTGGACATCAATCTCCCTCTTATACAAATGAATACACATACGCGAATACATTTCTCCTTATTCCTCAATATTTTGTACTTCAAATTAAATTTTCTATCACCGTAAATATTTTTTATTTGAATGCTTCTGCAAAGTTAATTTAGGCCCTTATTATGAGGCGCATTCGATTTTCGATCTTCTTGGCAATTGAACATCGAAAATCGAGTGTAAAATGCATATTATGAACATCGAACTTTTTTGAGCAACGAATTTTCTATCGAACACAATTTTGATTTCGATGAAGTATTTCAATAAAAAAATTTAATTCAAAGTCGTAAGGACTAATCAAAACGAAAGGTTTCACTCAAGGAGGAAAATTCTCAATTTGCTGTGGAGGACAGTCTATTTTAATTGTTATTACTCTACATGATTCTTAAATTTAAAACCTTAAAGCAATTGCAAATTTTAAAAATGATAGTGATATTCTTTGTAGAAAGCTTGTCACAATGAAAATTCTTTCGATCAGCACTTTCGACTACAGTCAAAGATCGAAAGTTGCTCATAATAAGAGCCTTAACTTGAAGTGTAAATTATAACACTATAAGCTCAAGGCACTCTACACCTTCCTATATAGTAAATGTTTCCATCTACAGCGTTCTGCCCAGGTAGAACTCGGTAGATTAGTACTAGATCATTATGTACTTACAAAAGTTTCTCTGGTTCCGATATTGCCGATAGTATACCAATAACCTCAAAAATACCAGACAGATACGAATTTGTATGCGGCTGGAAACATAAATTCTTTTGAAGACGTAAGCCCTCAAAACGTATAAGTACGTGAACCTGATCAATATCAATAATTTTCTCAATGTCTTCAGATTGTGAGAACTCTTTCACAGCAGCCCGCAATACAGCGAATATACAATATTTCACAGTTCTCAAATTGTATTGGCTCCTCAAGTAAAAAATGTAACAAGTCCAAGGAGTTATTCAAAATATCACAATAAACGAACGGTAATTTAATGACAACTGCTTTAAAGCTGTCCTCTGGGCGTTTGGGTGACTGATAGCCTTCTACAAAATCTTTTGCTAGGCCTTCAACAATTTTAAAGATTTTGGTGTTGCGAATATAGGAATCAACTTGGCGTTGTTCTTGAAACCTGCACGAAAGTTAATACATATTTATATAAAATATCAAAGATCTGTATAAATTATTACTTACGATTGTGAGAGATAAGAATTTCCAATATTCTGTGCTTCCAAATTCGATAGAACTCCAAAACCTCCAAAACTAGAATAAGAACCGCCAACCATTTCTTGAAAAATTATACTTATGGCGAATCTAAGCTGCCATATGGATTACGGATAAAATAGTCTAATATTAATAATGCCACCTGTATACAGCGATGCCAACTTAGCGCGTTGCAATTTAAATTTTTTCCATCTTAGCGCGTTTAATAAAAAAGGCGCTAAGCTAGTGCGTTTTGGTTATAAATAGTTTACAAAGCGCGTTCTAGTGCGTTTTGAGAAGGGGGATAGCGCGTTTGGGTTATAAATAGTTGGCATCGCTGACTGTTTATGTCACCATAACGAAATTATATCATTATAACGACGCTGCTAATAACGATACTTTTAATGTTACTGGTTTAATATCTAACGGCCTGTCCCACGATGTCACCAGAAATCGTTCAATTGAAAACTTATATTGCAAACAACATTAGAAAATTATTCAAATGCCAAATTAGGTGGCGTAGATACATGCCTAAAGGTATGCTTTTAATTTCATTATGAAAAAAACACTATACAAATATTTAGTTCTGAATGGAGTTGGAAATTTGTTCTATGTTACCCAGCATTAAGAAGTGACATGAACATTTATACCAACGAAGGAAAAGTAATTTTTTTATTAAGAAATAGTAGTACATACCTACTAATTGATCTGCCTTGTGGTATGCTTGGCGCGCAACTGTTTGTTTATACATACATATGTCAATTAAAAGTGAAACGTGAAAAACTGCTAGTGTTGCGAAATTGAAAAGCGTGTTTAAAGATTGAAATATTTCGATATTACAATAATACATGATATGCAGAAGTTGGAAAAATAATAATTAGTCAATGAATTAATTATGTTCGTTAAAACATTAAGTGCGGCAGACATACGATTTTCTCTGTTTTAAATGATGCAGAGGATCGAAATTTTCTCAGCATACAATGGATTGCAAAAAGTTGTTTGTTTCATCAAATGTAAGAATCTACAGGAGAGTCAAATGATGTTTCAATGTAAGGTAAATAAATATACACATCTCATTGAATATTATCAGTTTTGTACATATTTATACCCAGTGAATAATTTTGACATGAAACTTCATTGCACGTTGAATTTGTACCTGAATTCTACAACGTATCGAAAATTTTATGAGTGGCTTGCAAGAAATCAGACATCTTTGTCTGAGGTAGTTCGTAAAACCATTACAATATGGTTTAGAAAATCCTATATGAATTTTAAATGAGTTGTCAGCGGAAATTTTAAAAGATTTTGCGTCATATCTGAACAATGTCAGCAAAATGTGTGGAAATGATAAATGTGGTGTATATATGTATGTATGTGTACATACAACGTACATTCATATGCATATAAAAGATGTGGGTACAATTTGATTTGAAATACCTTTGTACTTGTATCTATTATAGAAACAAAACGGTTAACTAATAAAAAGGGGTTTTAACAAATCTTTGAACTACATATACATACATGTACATACTTGTTTCCGTGAGAGTCATCTTGTTGATAAATATTTAAGGAGTATAATATATTCCTTAATATATACATATGTATATTATAAATTTCTGATCAATTTATAAACTTTCAATAAAATGCATTTTGTATGAAAATTTGACAAGCTTAAGGGGCATTATTATGAGTTGACGATAAAATTCCGGATAGTTAATCCTAAGCTTAGCAAAACTGAACTATAAAGTGGCCTTTAAAATTTTTCCATTATTACAACTGGCTACTAAAATAAATAATAAAATTTTTGTTTGGTGGAAACATTTGTGTGTATATTGCGGATATTGATTGTTAAGAATACTTAGTGGCAACTTCCTCTTGTTTATTTGCCAGATTAAAAACAAAATGAAACCATTTTGGTAAATTATTTTATTTTATTTGTGCATTATTTTATGTTTGTATTGTATTGTTGTTGGTTTGTGTCATGTTTTGTTCAAATAAAATTTGCTTGTAATATGTTAAGAAGAAAGTGTGGCAACGTATGCAAACATGGTAACTACAAAGGACTAAACCTCACGATAAAAGTTACAGTTAGGGTGAACTTGCCTTAAACGTATCGCTCACTTTTCGTTAAAGTGGAGTTTTGATAAAATAAAATAAAATTTTGAATTAATGGGAAGTTATAAAAATGATCCTTAAAATGGTGTGTGAATTAGCTATATGGCGCTTATTTGATAAATATTGGCGGGAATGGTTCTTGTCTTTGCTAATAACTGTTGGTAAATGCGAGAAAGGAAATATGATTTTAATCCGTTTATAGGAAATCAGTTAACTTGTTCGCCAATAAATAATAAATATATTGGAAATAGAGAAATTGGGCTCATTAAGTTTTTATTTGAAATATAAATATAAGTATCTAATCTAAGTGACGAAAAAGAAAAGAATAGGTGATCAAGTTGGTAGGTTGCCACACTTAAAAAAAATGTTTGTTAATACTCGCAACATTATTATTATTAGGAAATAAAATGGTTAAGGTTGCCAATAGGGCAATATGCCAATAGAAAGAGGTTGAATAAATTGATTAGATATTTGTTTATAATAAATAAATTGATATCATTGATAATAATTTACGTATTCTTTTTTTAAGTAAATTCACTATATAAGAAACAGCAACTAACTTAGGTTGGTGGCGGGGTGGAGGTGGGTTTGGCCGGTGGATTGCTGCCGGGCAGCATTGTTGGAATATTTAATTTTGAACCAAGTTGAAAGAAAGTAGGAGGTAATATTTAATGAAAAGAAAATAAATTGAGAATACGAGTATAAGGAATTTAAACTAACATAGGTTGGCGGCGGGGGTGGCGGAGGGGAAGATGGTCGGGCCGGGGATTTAGCGGGTGGAAGTTCAAATCTTACTAAATTAATTTTATTTTTTATTATTAATTTATGTATGTATTTAGTTGTTATTTGTGTTTTAGGGATTTGTTTTATTTATTTATTTGATGTATGTATATAAAACTATGTGCATATATATATAGATGTGTGTTGTGTTCTATATATGTATGTATATTTATGTTGTACGGTAATTTTAGTGATAATAAACTGTCTATATGTATGTATTTAGTTGTTATTTGTGTTTTAGGGATTTGTTTTATTTATTTATTTGATGTATGTATATAAAACTATGTGCATATATATATAGATGTGTGTTGTGTTCTATATATGTATGTATATTTATGTTGTACGGTAATTTTAGTGATAATAAACTGTCTATATGTATGTATTTAGTTGTTATTTGTGTTTTAGGGATTTGTTTTATTTATTTATTTGATGTATGTATATAAAACTATGTGCATATATATATAGATGTGTGTTGTGTTCTATATATGTATGTATATTTATGTTGTACGGTAATTTTAGTGATAATAAACTGTCTATATGTATGTATTTAGTTGTTATTTGTGTTTTAGGGATTTGTTTTATTTATTTATTTGATGTATGTATATAAAACTATGTGCATATATATATAGATGTGTGTTGTGTTCTATATATGTATGTATATTTATGTTGTACGGTAATTTTAGTGATAATAAACTGTCTATATGTATGTATTTAGTTGTTATTTGTGTTTTAGGGATTTGTTTTATTTATTTATTTGATGTATGTATATAAAACTATGTGCATATATATATAGATGTGTGTTGTGTTCTATATATGTATGTATATTTATGTTGTACGGTAATTTTAGTGATAATAAACTGTCTATATGTATGTATTTAGTTGTTATTTGTGTTTTAGGGATTTGTTTTATTTATTTATTTGATGTATGTATATAAAACTATGTGCATATATATATAGATGTGTGTTGTGTTCTATATATGTATGTATATTTATGTTGTACGGTAATTTTAGTGATAATAAACTGTCTATATGTATGTATTTAGTTGTTATTTGTGTTTTAGGGATTTGTTTTATTTATTTATTTGATGTATGTATATAAAACTATGTGCATATATATATAGATGTGTGTTGTGTTCTATATATGTATGTATATTTATGTTGTACGGTAATTTTAGTGATAATAAACTGTCTATATGTATGTATTTAGTTGTTATTTGTGTTTTAGGGATTTGTTTTATTTATTTATTTGATGTATGTATATAAAACTATGTGCATATATATATAGATGTGTGTTGTGTTCTATATATGTATGTATATTTATGTTGTACGGTAATTTTAGTGATAATAAACTGTCTATATGTATGTATTTAGTTGTTATTTGTGTTTTAGGGATTTGTTTTATTTATTTATTTGATGTATGTATATAAAACTATGTGCATATATATATAGATGTGTGTTGTGTTCTATATATGTATGTATATTTATGTTGTACGGTAATTTTAGTGATAATAAACTGTCTATATGTATGTATTTAGTTGTTATTTGTGTTTTAGGGATTTGTTTTATTTATTTATTTGATGTATGTATATAAAACTATGTGCATATATATATAGATGTGTGTTGTGTTCTATATATGTATGTATATTTATGTTGTACGGTAATTTTAGTGATAATAAACTGTCTATATGTATGTATTTAGTTGTTATTTGTGTTTTAGGGATTTGTTTTATTTATTTATTTGATGTATGTATATAAAACTATGTGCATATATATATAGATGTGTGTTGTGTTCTATATATGTATGTATATTTATGTTGTACGGTAATTTTAGTGATAATAAACTGTCTATATGTATGTATTTAGTTGTTATTTGTGTTTTAGGGATTTGTTTTATTTATTTATTTGATGTATGTATATAAAACTATGTGCATATATATATAGATGTGTGTTGTGTTCTATATATGTATGTATATTTATGTTGTACGGTAATTTTAGTGATAATAAACTGTCTATATGTATGTATTTAGTTGTTATTTGTGTTTTAGGGATTTGTTTTATTTATTTATTTGATGTATGTATATAAAACTATGTGCATATATATATAGATGTGTGTTGTGTTCTATATATGTATGTATATTTATGTTGTACGGTAATTTTAGTGATAATAAACTGTCTATATGTATGTATTTAGTTGTTATTTGTGTTTTAGGGATTTGTTTTATTTATTTATTTGATGTATGTATATAAAACTATGTGCATATATATATAGATGTGTGTTGTGTTCTATATATGTATGTATATTTATGTTGTACGGTAATTTTAGTGATAATAAACTGTCTATATGTATGTATTTAGTTGTTATTTGTGTTTTAGGGATTTGTTTTATTTATTTATTTGATGTATGTATATAAAACTATGTGCATATATATATAGATGTGTGTTGTGTTCTATATATGTATGTATATTTATGTTGTACGGTAATTTTAGTGATAATAAACTGTCTATATGTATGTATTTAGTTGTTATTTGTGTTTTAGGGATTTGTTTTATTTATTTATTTGATGTATGTATATAAAACTATGTGCATATATATATAGATGTGTGTTGTGTTCTATATATGTATGTATATTTATGTTGTACGGTAATTTTAGTGATAATAAACTGTCTATATGTATGTATTTAGTTGTTATTTGTGTTTTAGGGATTTGTTTTATTTATTTATTTGATGTATGTATATAAAACTATGTGCATATATATATAGATGTGTGTTGTGTTCTATATATGTATGTATATTTATGTTGTACGGTAATTTTAGTGATAATAAACTGTCTATATGTATGTATTTAGTTGTTATTTGTGTTTTAGGGATTTGTTTTATTTATTTATTTGATGTATGTATATAAAACTATGTGCATATATATATAGATGTGTGTTGTGTTCTATATATGTATGTATATTTATGTTGTACGGTAATTTTAGTGATAATAAACTGTCTATATGTATGTATTTAGTTGTTATTTGTGTTTTAGGGATTTGTTTTATTTATTTATTTGATGTATGTATATAAAACTATGTGCATATATATATAGATGTGTGTTGTGTTCTATATATGTATGTATATTTATGTTGTACGGTAATTTTAGTGATAATAAACTGTCTATATGTATGTATTTAGTTGTTATTTGTGTTTTAGGGATTTGTTTTATTTATTTATTTGATGTATGTATATAAAACTATGTGCATATATATATAGATGTGTGTTGTGTTCTATATATGTATGTATATTTATGTTGTACGGTAATTTTAGTGATAATAAACTGTCTATATGTATGTATTTAGTTGTTATTTGTGTTTTAGGGATTTGTTTTATTTATTTATTTGATGTATGTATATAAAACTATGTGCATATATATATAGATGTGTGTTGTGTTCTATATATGTATGTATATTTATGTTGTACGGTAATTTTAGTGATAATAAACTGTCTATATGTATGTATTTAGTTGTTATTTGTGTTTTAGGGATTTGTTTTATTTATTTATTTGATGTATGTATATAAAACTATGTGCATATATATATAGATGTGTGTTGTGTTCTATATATGTATGTATATTTATGTTGTACGGTAATTTTAGTGATAATAAACTGTCTATATGTATGTATTTAGTTGTTATTTGTGTTTTAGGGATTTGTTTTATTTATTTATTTGATGTATGTATATAAAACTATGTGCATATATATATAGATGTGTGTTGTGTTCTATATATGTATGTATATTTATGTTGTACGGTAATTTTAGTGATAATAAACTGTCTATATGTATGTATTTAGTTGTTATTTGTGTTTTAGGGATTTGTTTTATTTATTTATTTGATGTATGTATATAAAACTATGTGCATATATATATAGATGTGTGTTGTGTTCTATATATGTATGTATATTTATGTTGTACGGTAATTTTAGTGATAATAAACTGTCTATATGTATGTATTTAGTTGTTATTTGTGTTTTAGGGATTTGTTTTATTTATTTATTTGATGTATGTATATAAAACTATGTGCATATATATATAGATGTGTGTTGTGTTCTATATATGTATGTATATTTATGTTGTACGGTAATTTTAGTGATAATAAACTGTCTATATGTATGTATTTAGTTGTTATTTGTGTTTTAGGGATTTGTTTTATTTATTTATTTGATGTATGTATATAAAACTATGTGCATATATATATAGATGTGTGTTGTGTTCTATATATGTATGTATATTTATGTTGTACGGTAATTTTAGTGATAATAAACTGTCTATATGTATGTATTTAGTTGTTATTTGTGTTTTAGGGATTTGTTTTATTTATTTATTTGATGTATGTATATAAAACTATGTGCATATATATATAGATGTGTGTTGTGTTCTATATATGTATGTATATTTATGTTGTACGGTAATTTTAGTGATAATAAACTGTCTATATGTATGTATTTAGTTGTTATTTGTGTTTTAGGGATTTGTTTTATTTATTTATTTGATGTATGTATATAAAACTATGTGCATATATATATAGATGTGTGTTGTGTTCTATATATGTATGTATATTTATGTTGTACGGTAATTTTAGTGATAATAAACTGTCTATATGTATGTATTTAGTTGTTATTTGTGTTTTAGGGATTTGTTTTATTTATTTATTTGATGTATGTATATAAAACTATGTGCATATATATATAGATGTGTGTTGTGTTCTATATATGTATGTATATTTATGTTGTACGGTAATTTTAGTGATAATAAACTGTCTATATGTATGTATTTAGTTGTTATTTGTGTTTTAGGGATTTGTTTTATTTATTTATTTGATGTATGTATATAAAACTATGTGCATATATATATAGATGTGTGTTGTGTTCTATATATGTATGTATATTTATGTTGTACGGTAATTTTAGTGATAATAAACTGTCTATATGTATGTATTTAGTTGTTATTTGTGTTTTAGGGATTTGTTTTATTTATTTATTTGATGTATGTATATAAAACTATGTGCATATATATATAGATGTGTGTTGTGTTCTATATATGTATGTATATTTATGTTGTACGGTAATTTTAGTGATAATAAACTGTCTATATGTATGTATTTAGTTGTTATTTGTGTTTTAGGGATTTGTTTTATTTATTTATTTGATGTATGTATATAAAACTATGTGCATATATATATAGATGTGTGTTGTGTTCTATATATGTATGTATATTTATGTTGTACGGTAATTTTAGTGATAATAAACTGTCTATATGTATGTATTTAGTTGTTATTTGTGTTTTAGGGATTTGTTTTATTTATTTATTTGATGTATGTATATAAAACTATGTGCATATATATATAGATGTGTGTTGTGTTCTATATATGTATGTATATTTATGTTGTACGGTAATTTTAGTGATAATAAACTGTCTATATGTATGTATTTAGTTGTTATTTGTGTTTTAGGGATTTGTTTTATTTATTTATTTGATGTATGTATATAAAACTATGTGCATATATATATAGATGTGTGTTGTGTTCTATATATGTATGTATATTTATGTTGTACGGTAATTTTAGTGATAATAAACTGTCTATATGTATGTATTTAGTTGTTATTTGTGTTTTAGGGATTTGTTTTATTTATTTATTTGATGTATGTATATAAAACTATGTGCATATATATATAGATGTGTGTTGTGTTCTATATATGTATGTATATTTATGTTGTACGGTAATTTTAGTGATAATAAACTGTCTATATGTATGTATTTAGTTGTTATTTGTGTTTTAGGGATTTGTTTTATTTATTTATTTGATGTATGTATATAAAACTATGTGCATATATATATAGATGTGTGTTGTGTTCTATATATGTATGTATATTTATGTTGTACGGTAATTTTAGTGATAATAAACTGTCTATATGTATGTATTTAGTTGTTATTTGTGTTTTAGGGATTTGTTTTATTTATTTATTTGATGTATGTATATAAAACTATGTGCATATATATATAGATGTGTGTTGTGTTCTATATATGTATGTATATTTATGTTGTACGGTAATTTTAGTGATAATAAACTGTCTATATGTATGTATTTAGTTGTTATTTGTGTTTTAGGGATTTGTTTTATTTATTTATTTGATGTATGTATATAAAACTATGTGCATATATATATAGATGTGTGTTGTGTTCTATATATGTATGTATATTTATGTTGTACGGTAATTTTAGTGATAATAAACTGTCTATATGTATGTATTTAGTTGTTATTTGTGTTTTAGGGATTTGTTTTATTTATTTATTTGATGTATGTATATAAAACTATGTGCATATATATATAGATGTGTGTTGTGTTCTATATATGTATGTATATTTATGTTGTACGGTAATTTTAGTGATAATAAACTGTCTATATGTATGTATTTAGTTGTTATTTGTGTTTTAGGGATTTGTTTTATTTATTTATTTGATGTATGTATATAAAACTATGTGCATATATATATAGATGTGTGTTGTGTTCTATATATGTATGTATATTTATGTTGTACGGTAATTTTAGTGATAATAAACTGTCTATATGTATGTATTTAGTTGTTATTTGTGTTTTAGGGATTTGTTTTATTTATTTATTTGATGTATGTATATAAAACTATGTGCATATATATATAGATGTGTGTTGTGTTCTATATATGTATGTATATTTATGTTGTACGGTAATTTTAGTGATAATAAACTGTCTATATGTATGTATTTAGTTGTTATTTGTGTTTTAGGGATTTGTTTTATTTATTTATTTGATGTATGTATATAAAACTATGTGCATATATATATAGATGTGTGTTGTGTTCTATATATGTATGTATATTTATGTTGTACGGTAATTTTAGTGATAATAAACTGTCTATATGTATGTATTTAGTTGTTATTTGTGTTTTAGGGATTTGTTTTATTTATTTATTTGATGTATGTATATAAAACTATGTGCATATATATATAGATGTGTGTTGTGTTCTATATATGTATGTATATTTATGTTGTACGGTAATTTTAGTGATAATAAACTGTCTATATGTATGTATTTAGTTGTTATTTGTGTTTTAGGGATTTGTTTTATTTATTTATTTGATGTATGTATATAAAACTATGTGCATATATATATAGATGTGTGTTGTGTTCTATATATGTATGTATATTTATGTTGTACGGTAATTTTAGTGATAATAAACTGTCTATATGTATGTATTTAGTTGTTATTTGTGTTTTAGGGATTTGTTTTATTTATTTATTTGATGTATGTATATAAAACTATGTGCATATATATATAGATGTGTGTTGTGTTCTATATATGTATGTATATTTATGTTGTACGGTAATTTTAGTGATAATAAACTGTCTATATTG